>JASCZW010008208.1:0-53712 GCA_034211315.2 Aedes japonicus
TATGCAAAAATGGGTAATTTTTTACCCATTTTTGGCTTCTTTGCAATGGGTGAATAAACACCCATTTTGTGACAGAGAATCCGTTTACCCATTAATGGGTAAATCGAGTTTACACATTCAATGGGGAGAGGCACTTCTAGCGAAAATGGGTGTTTTTTCACCCATTAATGGGTTTTTGAAAACGACCGTGTAGGGCTTAGCTGACAAACGTAAACAATGGCTTCTTCCTTAAATTTCTCGTTATTGAAAACTCGCCTAATCAATCCACCACGATCATTTCGAAGAGGAAGTGTTCATCTATCCGATAGAATTGAAGGCTTACATGGGAAGCTTTTGTGCCACGAGAAATTGATGGAAGAAGCCATTGTTTACGTTTGTCAGTTAGGCCCTAATGAAAATTTTGTATCTAATTATCGGTAAACATGAATTACCGAAATCTCGGTATTGCTGGAAAACCGGGAAAACATTAATAATTACTTAATTTTGTACGGTAATTTTTACCGAAAGTGCTAGCAACTCAATGAGAGCATTTTTAATCAAACTAAGGTAAAATATAACGATAAAATCTGTAAATCCACATTACTGAAAAAATAAGTAAAATCAAACGTTTTGTTTCGGTAAATTTCGGTAAAATTAACACCGTATTTTAAGCTTATCTTATGCCTTGTTCAGACGACAGGCTTGTAACATAATACAAGGGTGGTTTGAAAAGTATCTACAAGGAAAATGTGATCAAGATAGCCTTGTATTATGTTACAACGCTGTAGTATGAACAAGGCATTAGCGTGTCGGTTCCTACACCTACCCGCTAAGATGTGAAAATCTAAAATTAGGTAATAATTTTACCTAAAATTAGGTATTGTTGACAATACTCAAAATATCGTTAAAAACTATAATGAAAAGTAATTTTTACTGAAATTTGGGTAATGTTCACTTTCCAATGTTGGACGTTATAATTTACATAAAATTGAATAAATTTCAAGTCCCTGAAGCAAGCGGTCGCCATATTTTTCCGAGTGAAAACATAATTAATTTTCTTATAATCTTAGTTAAATCATGTCCAAATCGTTGAAGCAATAACTTTTGCATTCTTTTTTATTGTTCTAGCTCCGACAGATCCTTGTGGAGAGAATTTGGTGCACAACGGTGCAATTCGGCATCAATGTTGGGTCTATGCAGATAAAATCTTTCTGTAGTGGAGGAATCCAGCTACATAACGCAAAAACGAGGTTAAACGTCGTCGTCAATGACGGTTTTGCAAAATTATTTTTCGAGCTGTTTAATCAAAATAATTTCTGTGACTGACCAATATCCATGTAGTAAAAAAAAACAGAAAGTTATTATCTATTTCAGTTCTAGATACTACGATGTTTAACCTCACTTTAGCTTTACATGGATTCATCCATACTATAGACACTCAAGTGATAGACCGGACAACGTGAGTCTGGCACAGTTGATGTATCCAAAACAACTGTCAAATCGTATGGGAAATGCGAGGAAATGTTCGTTTTGGATAGAACATGGCGGCACGTTGTCTGGTCTATTACTTGAGTGTCTATAGTCCATACTCCTTATTGACACTCTTTTTTTTAATACAACATAAAATCAGTTATACATTTGAACATTTGTTTTGTTTAATTGCATGTCTTTTTTAAGCATTCTGTAAAATAAAACTACAAAAAATACCCAATTATGAGTAAAAACTAACGATACAAAATCGGTAATATTTAACGTTTATCTTCCTTCAATACTACTACCCAATATTAGGTGATATGTGTTTACGCATAATTTAGGTATGTGCACTTTTGAGCGATTATCGGTACTTTTTAACGATCTTTAACCATTCTGATCACAACGTGTAAGACATGTCGTTTGATAGTTCCGAACAAAAAGTACACGGTCATAGAAAACTACGAAAGAGTCAGAAGTGAAAATTAGAGAAATGTTTGCGTATAGTATTATAAAATATTGCTGATTGCAGTTAAAAATGGACAAAAATCGTCCGCAGTTAAAAATGGACAATAACGTCAAATCGTTTCCTGTCTTCAGTGAACTTATACCTTTCAGTATAAAGGATAAGTGCGACGAAGACAACAAAACGATTTGACGTAAACGTGCACTTTTATCACACTTTAAAATGCGCAAAAAGCACTTCTAGAGTCCAATCACAACTGCAACCAGCAATATATCACAAAATGATTCGAATGATTATTGCTAATTATTAAAATTAATCAGGTAAATAAGTATATCAAGCTAGTTAGTCTACTAGGAGACTCTAAATGTAGCTTTCATGTACTCAAGTTTCCTACACCCTACTATAGATATAAATAATCAAAACAAAACAACGTTAACGCATATATAAAACGCAAAGTTTCGCGTCGCGGGGTTACCGGAAAGAGAAAGCGGGGAAACCAGAAATTTGGGACTTAACGGGATTCGAGTAAACTATCTTAAGATAGTTAATCCATAGACTAACTCTAAGACCAGTAGGTCCCGAACAAATACGATTTTTTTCTTGACTCAGTCAGTACTAGAACATCGGTCCCAAGCTCGGTCCCAAGCTCAATAATGCGCCCCTAAAAATGAACTCACATGAACACGCTCTCAAATATTCTGTCAAAATAACACAGCAAATCAAAACAAATGCGCAAATATGTATAACAAGGTGCTGGCTTCTAGGTGTATTTCGGACCAAGGGGTTCTACAACAGTGAACCAATTTCAAATCGCTAGTTGCATATTGATTGTTGGTTAATCTATCTTAAATTTGGAGAGTAATAGTACGTTCACACTACTGCTTATATTACAGCAACTATACATCTAGTTTTCACTGGAAATAATAAACATGTCATTTGATATCAAAATACTCGAAATCACGTAATATAAGCTGTAGTGTGATAGTACGTTAAGTTGATTTTAAACCAGTTGAATGTTAAGTTATAACCAGTGGAGAAAACGTTTACGACAATCCGATCAAGCAGTGGGTATGTTGGTGCGCGCGCACACGTGTGTGTGTGTGTGTGTGCGTGTGTGTGTGTGTGTGTGTGTGTGTGTGTGTGTGTGTGTGTGTGTGTCTGTGTGTGTGTTTGTGTTTGTGTGTGTGTGTATGTTTGTTGTTTGTTTGTTTTTATGGACATCTATCAATGTAAACTACCCTGAAACCCATATCCCTATACACGGTTACAGTTGATGGTGCCAGATGTTGTAAAGGCCTGCCTCATTTTCTCACATCCACAGATTCCCGGCTAGACAAGGAACTGCTCTCCGAATTTGTAGTATTTTGTGATAGTATTTTGTCAATCAATCAATCCATTGATTTAGTAGATGAGCCAGACGAAATAAAACAGCCGATTAATATTAACTGTAGTTTTGAAAGTTTCCACCCAATAACGTTAGAGGATCTTAAATCTATTTGCTTTTCTTTGAACAAAACGGCTGGAGTGGATAACGTAACCATAGACTAACTCTAAGACCAGTAGGTCCCATACAAAAACGATTTTTTTCTAGGCTCAGTCAGTACTTGAACATCGTCCCAAGCTCGGTCCCAAGCTTGATAATGCCCCCCTAATAATGAACTCACATGAACACACTCTCAAATATTCTGTCAAAATAACACAGCAAATCAAAACAAAGGCGCAAATATGTATAACAAGGTGCTGGCTTCAAGGTGTAATTCGGACCAAGGGGTTCTACAACAGTGAACCAATTTCAAATCGCTAGTTGCATATTGATTGTTGACGTAACTGCAAGAGTAGTACAAGATTGCTTTAATGTCATCGGAAACAACCTGCTGGACCTAATTAATGAATCGCTGCAAACTGGGCACGTGCCACAAGTTTGGAAAGAATCTTTAGTTATTCCCATTCAAAAAGTCGCTGGAACGATGAAAGCCGAAGAGTTTCGTCTTATTAACATGTTGCACACTTTAGAGAAAATTTTGGAACTTGTTGTAAAAGGCCAGCTGTTAACGTATTTAAATAGTAATAATTTGATTGCGCCGGAACAATCGGGATATCGCGAAGGTCATTCTTGTGAAACAGCGTTAAATTTAGTTTTAGCAAAATGGAAAGAAAATGTAGAGCGTAAAGATACGATTGTTGCTGTTTTTTTGGATCTGAAACGCGCTTTTGAAACGATTTCTCGGCCCTTGTTGTTAAAATCAATCAAGCGCTTTGGATTTTCGGGTTCTGCATACAGATGGTTCGAAAGCTATTTGTCTGACAGAACTCAACGGACGGCTTTTAATGATTCCGTGTCGAGCCCTGTGGAGAACGGCCTTGGCGTACCACAAGGGAGTGTATTAGGGCCCATTTTATTCATTCTATATATTAATGACATGCGACGAGTCTTGCGATTTTGTGATATTAATCTTTTTGCTGATGATACCGTGTTGTTCATTGCAGCTTAAAGCCTCGAGGAGGCCGTTTCACATTTGAATGCAGATTTACGTTCTCTAAGTAGATGGTTAAAGTACAAACAGTTGAAATTAAACATAAGTAAAACTAAATTCATGGTAATTTCGCGGAATCGAGTTAACGAAGACGTCTCTGTTAAAATTGATGATGTAACAATTGATCGCGTTCGTGAGATTAAATATCTTGGCGTGATTATTGATGATAGATTAAAATTTGACTCTCACATTGACGATGTCATCAAGAAAATAGCCAAGAAGTACGGTATTCTCTGCCGATTAAAAAACGATTTAACTATTGCTAGTAAAATACAATTGTACAAATCTATCATCTCTCCTCACATTGAATTTTGCCCTTCCATTTTGTTTTTAGCTAATCAAACACAAATATCGAGATTACAACGTTTGCAGAATAAGATAATGCGTTTGATTATGAGATGTAACAGGTTCACTTCCTCCTCTTTTTTGTTAGATGCCCTACAGTGGCTATCAGTGAAGCAGAGAGTTGTGTATTTGACAATGGTGTTCATTTTTAAAGTAATAAACGGTTTGCTGCCTCGATATTTGTGTAATCGAATTGAAAGAGGAAGTGATATTCATAGATATAACACTAGAAACGCGGATGATGTTAGAACACCATATTTTTTGTACGGAGCTTTACAAAATTCGTTGTTTTTTAAAGGTATAAATGTTTTCAATTCGATGCCTACACACATCAAACGTGCAGCAACACTAACAGATTTTAAGAGACAATGTATTTCACACATCAAAGCTGCCTTTTGAACAGCTACTCTGATAACTTTTTACTCTTGACTAATTTTGTATCTTGACGATGTTATTACAACGGATATTTTTTGTATGGTTTATTGTTAAATGTTTTATATTTGTCATGGGGCACAAACAAACTATATTTTTCGCCTCGATGATGATGATGGATTTAAAGTTTTTATTTTGTTATTGTAATTTAAAGTAGTCTTCATTTTTTGTGTAGTCTTCAAAAGTTTGAGCCTCGCACGCGGTATACAGGTATAAAGGACTTCTTTTTGAATTTACAAAAAAATATTGGCCTTTGATGCTTGAGAAGATGCCATGAAATAGTAGCGAGTTGTCTGGCTGATTGTCGGGGAATTCTTTGTCAGTTCTGTTGTGGTTGAAAGTAAAAGTTTGACTAGGGCCGGTCCAGGATTTTTTCGGTTTGGAAATATTCTCGATTTCCCTTATTGGGAATATCCTTGGTCAGCCCAAAACTAAGGTGGCGGTTCCATTAGTGTTGAAACCTCACTCGGTAGCGGGCAAGATCGGATATTGGATTGTATTTTGATAATGTCCTTATACAGGATTCTGTGATTTGAATTGTAATAGAATTTTCTGATCGCTGGGTTTATTTGCGAACATTTGTGGTTGACATCAACAGCTTTTCACAATTATATCGCTGTAAAGCAAATGAACAGTTTTGGAAGAAGTTTATATCTGTAGAGACAATCAGTTCGTTTTTGGTTTTGCATAACTGGTTGAATTGTTTTAAATAAATTATCTAATAGATAAATCGTCTAGCTCAAACCTTTGTAGGGGTAAGTGGCGGGACCATCATCATCATCATCATTTGGACAGTTCCTTCTTTCGGGTGATCACCGGAATGCGACATGGAACTCTTGAGCCGGTATCTGTTCGATGGACCTTGATAAACGGTGACCATAAAATTGTTCCTTGGTTTGATTTGCCACTGCTGGTCTTACTTTGTTGCACGGGTTTTGTTCACCATGTTCTGCTTCTCGCGGCTGTTTGGTGCTTTTAAATCTGTGTATGTGTGTGGTCCTGCACGTTCCATTGCACTTTAAAAAACATTATCTTTCGCCTTCTTTGTCACATCCCGTACTGCAAGATTGGGTCGACGCTTTGAGAGGTTTAATATCTGTGATTTCTGTTTTCTGTTATTTATTAAAATAATTCTACTTAGTAGTTTATATTATTATTATTGTTAGATATGTTATGTGTTCATCAGCGTCACCATTGTCTACGTGTAAATGTTCACCAGTTTGAATGTTAGTCAATGGAAAAAAAACAAGCAATACCATACCCATTTTCAACTTGCATGTATCGGCAAATATCTTGCATCCAAGCTGTTCATCCAGCCCGTTGCTTCATTGGTCATTTCCTGAACTTTTACGACCGCTGAGCTCACCACAGGGAAGGACTTATATGAATTCAGTTATGAATGGGAAAGAGACAGCTATCTGAACGTTGGCTAAGGAAGAAGATGGCATCCACCATGGGTTCCGAATATGGCTTTTAATGATCGGGTTCATAAGGTCGTCGAACTTCCTCAAGTAGTTCAACGACCTCAGATTACCACTGACTACTAACCGAGGCCTATCGGAGGGTTTACGGGACTACATCGGAACAGATTGCCCTGGACCGTGGAGTCAAACGGTAGTGGAAATTGTTTAGCTAGTTAGAGTCGCGCGTTTGAATTGTGGTAATACGTCGAACAATTTGATGGTTTTTAGTGCTTAATACATCACGTTAATTTACCTTTCCCAGGCTAGGAAATAAATAGTAGGTTTGTACGGTGCGTGCAAGTTTGTCAGAAAGAGAAGGTAATCTGTTTAATGTGTGTGTAAAATGTAGTGTGTCTAAAAATTCGAACAGCCGTTCGACGGCTTCTTATACAGATTTTCCGGAATGGGATTCGAACCGACCGTTCTAACGACCCCACGCAGCCACCAACACCACCCAGCCCAATCGACCACCAGTCAACCGTTCCACTCTCCACCGACAGAAATTTCGGGCGCGCGGAAATACTTCCGAATACCGAAGGGGTTCGCAACGCCATCAATGCGAACCATAAAGCGATACGAGGCCATCTTACAACATCTCGGTAACCATTTTCGCCATTGTTGTTCAACCGTCGACTACTTGATTCGTCGTTCATGGAGGAATGTAAGAAGTAGTGGAATCTAACACCACCTCTTTGATAGCCGCAACCGATTCCGTGCAGAGGCCGCGATATCTCACCAGCGGTAACTAGAATTGCCGGCTTCTCTCTACCGCAGCTCTAGAAGCTCTACCGCAGCTCTAATTAAAGTGAAGGTCGGTAAAGGCGAAGCAACAAACAGTGAGTAACCCATGCGCATGTGAGCAACAATATTTGAGACACACACACACACTATAAAAATAGACAGGTAGAAACCAGAAAATCCGCACACGTTGGAGGCAGTAGATAAAACAGGGAAAGGCAATAAAATGATAAAACCCTTGGTTTAATTGAACAAATCAAATAAAATGTTGATTATTCGTTTTCTCCACCAATATTGAATGTTGTTTGTATAGCCATTATGCCTTGCGTGATGTCTAGATACCAAGATTTTTCTTGTCGTTCGATCAGTTCAGTTTTCGTGTTAGTTTGTAGCTTTTTCGGTATTTTTACTCCAAGTGTGGACTGCTTGGGAATCTCAGTCTCTCCACTCTCGTTGCGAAGCGAGAAAGGAAAAATTGTTTCAATGAGTTCTGCCTGTGATGAAATAGACACTCATACTCGAAAGCTTTGGTAACTAATCGAACGACGATCATTAACCGTTAGACTCTTAGCCTTTGGTGGAGCCCTCTTGACGTTGATAGCGGAGGTACTTGGGTTGACCGATCAGTGAAGCTATATCTTTCCAAGGCTAAATTTATATGAGATACCTGCCCTGAGGTTGGGATTTCTTGCCGGGCATAACAACAGACGAGTGGCCCTCCTCGGAGGTGGCGCTTAAGTCACTAGTTTTACTATTCAGGGGACGGATAACCCCACAGCCACACTCGGTGTGCTACATTTGGCGCCCAACGCGGGGCCTGGCCGATATTTATTTTTCGAAATTCTTTTTATTTTTCTATATGAATAGAAATTTTGTTGTTGATTATTTTCGGATTTGAGTGGAACAATCATTCAATAGTTTACGTATTATTTACAGTTCATTTTTTCATTTATTTCATTATAATTTTCATTTAACATGCATTTCATAGTTGGGTTTTGTATTTGTATTTGTATTTGGACTATAGGCTGATAGCCCGTTACCCTTCTTAAAATTAGAATACGACATACATATTTTACACATTACACACTTAGTTGGCCTCTAAGATATAGTCTTAGTCTACCACGAATTACTTCTGTTGTCATATTAATAGAAATTACATCCTGTAGTCTGTTGAACTCATTCATAAATCTGCTTGTAGGCTCGTGCTGCGTGTAGTTTCTTGACCGCAATGGAGGGTCGAATACCCTTCGTCGACGTAGAGAAACTGGGCTGGTATTGAAGCTGAGTCGATCGTAAAGCAACGAACTCTGAATCCGCCCACTTAATATATTGTGTCGGCGATTTTGTGTCTACTACTGATTGTGTCAATGTCAACCGGACAGCAGAGGTCTTCGTATGCAGGCAACCGTTCTCCACTCCATCCGAGATTCCTCAAAGCAAATTTCAGGAACTTTTTCTGAACTCCCTCTAGCCTTTGGATATGCACTTCGTACTGTGGTCGCCATATCACACTCGCGAAGTCGAGTTTAGTCCTAACGAGGCTGATGTATATTGTAAGGATACTGATAGGGATCAGTAAATTCTCGCCCAAAACGTATAGTGAGTGAAAAGAGCTGCAACGATTCCTTAATAACATTGTTGATGTGATCATTAAATGTTAGGGACTGGTCCATCGTTACTCCCAAGTCCCGAATACTCTCAGCTCGTTGCAGGATCAAATTCTCCAATGTGTAGTTGCAAATGATTGGTTGAACTCTCCTGGTGTACGTCATAACGGAGCATTTGCTTGGGTTTATGCTAAGTCCGTTTTCACCGACAAACCTAACAAAATTGTTTAAATCCTGTTGGAGCAGAAGGCAGTCATCGGCTATTTTCACCGGTAGGAAAATTTTCACATCATCTGCATAGATGAGCACTATTGCTTTTGTCATGAATGACGGCAGCTTATTCATAACCATGACAAAAAGCAGCGGGCCTACAGGTCTGGTAGCGGATGGTTGGATAAATAATAGTGACTTTAGTGACTAAAATAATAAAAATAGTGACCAAATAGTGACCAAAAAGTGACCAAATAGTGACTTTAAAGTGATTTCCAAATTTTAGTATTTTTTAAAAAAATTTTAAACATTTGCTGTCTAAGTACAGTAAAAATGAACTAAGTGATCACCCCCGTTTTCAAAAATGAATAATACTGCAGCGCAGTATGACTCTTTGGGTTAAAAAAAAAGAAGCCTGTAACCAAGCAACTTTTTTCTCTCCAGGGCCTCCTACACTTGGGCCGCAGCTCGTTTTTGCAAAGACAGGTCTATACGCACGGTTGAAAGCATGGCCTGTGCTAGAATTACTTCTGACATATCTTGCTTTTCAATTCCTTTTTTGAGCCGTTGCAATGTGAAGCTGTTTTCACCACCTTAATCGCCTGAGGGTATTTAGGCTTACCTACAGGCGTTTTCTTAGTAAACAACTGGTTCCAATACTCCTCAATTCGGTACTATGTACTCAAGGTCAGTACCTAGAATTTTAACAAGTTC
Source organism: Aedes japonicus (assembly GCA_034211315.2). Taxonomy (NCBI): domain Eukaryota; kingdom Metazoa; phylum Arthropoda; class Insecta; order Diptera; family Culicidae; genus Aedes; species Aedes japonicus. The sequence continues at coordinate 9,959 of JASCZW010008208.1, forward strand.
CATTCGTCAATAAGAAGATCATAGTTGATCTGAATCGGAAGTAACTTGGTGAGTTTCATAACATACTTGGAGCTTTCACTACATGTAACGGATCGTGACGACCTAGAACATCCTGAATATGAAGAAGTTCAGGAAGAAAAAGTAAATGCCGTATTAAAAGTGTAAGGCGTTGTTCTATATTGTTATCATATGCATACGTATTATTAAATTCTCGTTGATAAATGTTATATAATTTTGTACCTCTCTGATAGGTTCTAGGTCTTCCAAAATGTAGTTGAGTTCAAAAGTTCAGATCTACACAAGCTTTTAGGGTTATATAAGGATATAATATGTATTGAAACATATTGAATGAACCTATTCCGTCAACAGTCAATATTTGATAGCTTTATGATGTTCTAGGTCATCCAAACTGCCCTTGAGTTCAGAACTTAAGATCTACAGTAGTAACTACAGTTTTTTGGACTATACAAAGTTACGCTACGTATTCAACCATATTCAGTAAATATTTTCGAACGTAAAAAAACATCATGAGATAAACGGGGATGATGTAGGTCATCCAAACTGTCCATGAGTTCATATCATATGATCTATAGTTGCAACAGTAGGTGTTTAGAGTTTGCAGATACGTATTTAACAATAATGATTGTATAGCGTGGTAGGCCAGAATACAAAATGCGACAACATAAAATCTACAGTTATAACAGTTGTTTTTTGAGCTATATATGGTGACCATCTGAATTCAAACAAATTCAATGAACCTTTAGAAATGTCAACAGTCATTATTTTATAACTTTGAGATCTTCTAGGTAATCCAAACCGTCCTGGAGTTCATAACTTGAAATCTACGATAGTAACAGTAGTGTTTTGGGCTACACAACGTTGCGTCACGTATTCAAGTGTATTCAGTGAATATTTTCGAACGTAAAAATATACAATAAGATAATCTTGGGATGGTGAAGGTCATCCAAACTGTCTTGGCATTCAAAACTTAAGATTTACAGTTATAACAATAAATTTGAGGCAATACAAAGTTACAAAAAATATTCAAACATATTCAATTAATATTCTTCAAGACAAAACACATTATGATGCAGTATGACATATTCCAGGTCATCCAAACTATATTCAAGATCAGAACATAGGACCTACTACAGTTGTAACAAAAGCTTTCTGAGTTTTTGCAAAGCTTCGACGTGTATTGAAACATATTCATTAAATATTTTGGAAGAACAACAGACATTATGAGATAATCTTCGGATGTTCTAGGTTATCCAAACTTTCCTGGAATTCAAAACATAAAATCTACATCCAGCTGTAGATTTTAAGTTTGGAATTGTAGATTAAAATTTACAGCTTTTTGGACTAAAGTGAATTTTTTTTAAAGGTCATCAAATAATGAGATATATTGGGATATTTTAGGTCATCAAAACTGCCCTTGAATTCAGAATTTAGGATCTATAATCGTAAAGTTAGCTAAATCATCTATGAAAAGTTACGATATGCATTCAAACACATTCAATGAAGCTACTGTAAGCTCACCAGTCACTATCAAATTATCTCGGGATGTTCAGGTTTATACAAACTGACCTTGAGTTCAGAACTTAAGATCTACGATAGTAACCGTAGCCTTTTGGGCTATACAAACATATTCAATTAATGTTCTGAAACGTCCACAGACATCATAGGATACCCAAGTAACCACGAGGCTGTAATAGCATGCATATATAGGGCATATGCATTACGTCTAGTGCATCATTGATGTTGGATTAATGCTGAAAAGGGCCCCATTAAGATCGAACAAATACTATATCTTTTGTAATGCCATAAAACATTGCTAAAGTAGCACTATTGCATTGATAATGCATCACTACATTCTTAAACTAATCTAACGCTTCATTACTTGACAACTGTTGAATTGATGCGATCCCACATTACCGATGTTAATTTTAAGTTGCATAAGTGCAATAACATAATGCTTGTGGTTACTTGGGTAACCTTGTTAGTTTCAGGTCATTCAAACTGTCCTTCAAATCTTAAGGTCTATAATCGTAATAATAATTTTATGGGTTATACAAAGTTAAGTTAGAATAAGTTAAGTTAAGATTATGTCATAATGTAAATGGGTCTTCCAGAAATTCAGGCGGGACAGCGTTTGCCAGGGCATCTAGATTTTTGGTGTATATTTCTCGACATTATATAGTGCGACCAGATCGCATAATTTGGTTGCCTATTGTACAATAGGTACAAGTGGTTTTTTTCAGCATTTCACAATCAGCGGTACAAAAATAGTGACTTTGGTGACCATTTTCCGAAAAATAGTGACTTTAGTGACTTTTGGATGCAAATAGTGACTTTTTAGTGACTAGGCTCAAAATAGTGACCAAGTCACTAAAAAGTGACCTGCTACCAGCCCTGGGCCTAGGTGGCTACCCTGTGGAACTCCTGAACGTACGACAAAGGTACCAGATGCATTGTTGAGCACTCTGACGAACTGTATTCTCTCCTGAAGATATGACTTGATCCATTCAAACAACATGCCGCCGATACCGAAATCAGCTGCAGCACGCATTATGCTATCTATTCCCACCATGTTGATGTTGTACAGTACTTATAAAATTAAATAAACTTTTCTTTTTCCTCTTAAATATTATATTACATTACTAGTAATTTAATCGTCTGAGTGACCATTTATGTCATTATGTGGTGACCAGAACAAATATATTATTCGTATAAGCAGTGAAGATGAATTTTCCACATTCTGATCACTTAACGTCAGAAGAAATTAACTATGAGCTTAGTTTGCGTAATGACACAAACGAAATTGGGAAGGATACTCAAACGAAACTTCGGTTGTTGTGGAGGCTGTTTCAGGTGGATAAAAAGGAGGGTAGGGAGTATAGGCCTCCGTACAAATTTGAGCAGGAGGCTGAAAGAATCGTTAACCAGGTGTAACAAATTCAACAGGCTATTCAGCTCAGCCAAGACCCGAAGCATGTTTCCCGGCTGAAACATTACTATTTGCGGGTGAAAAGAGCGGAAACTTCAGATGAGGGCACAGAAAATAGTCGTAAAGAACTTCTCAAATCAATTCAATTCAATTAAGGACACGTTGATTAGCCTTGGCGAAAATCCCTCGGAAGACGACGGAAGAGGTGAGAACAAATCCGATGAAGAGGGCGAAACCAGCAACACGACCAGGACTGGCGCCAAACCCAAAATACCATCCAATCGACCAAAGCACCACAAAGAGTCCAGAGAGGAGCGGAATGAACCAACCTACGAGCAATTGCAACAATATATTGTTGAATTAAGGAACACGTTATAGCAATTAGGAGGTCCGTCTGCCACGGGCACCCAAGGGAACGGACACCGCGATCGAGAGACGGAGAGACGTACACAGACATCCGATGGTGGGTGTGGGTTGAACAGCAACAGGTTAAGACCCATAGAGACGAACAGAAGCCAACCGGCGAATGACAGGCACGCAGGTAGAGGACCGGGATGGAACTACAGGACAATGGAAACCGAGTTGTATCGATCATCAGACGAATCCGATCGGGGAAACAACGAGTAACGGCTGCGCAGTTTTCGAAGCGGACAAGGCAATAGCTACCATCAGCGTGTCATGGAGCAGAACAGAAGGCAAGGATATAATGGGCGAAGTGATAGGGAAAGAAGCACCAGCAATGATCGCTTTTGTGGATCGGACCGATACCGCGGAAAGAATAGCAGAGATTTTCGTCGGTATCGAAGGATAGAGCACTGAAAGCTCTCCTTTTCCGGTGACAACAGGTCAATTTCTAGAAAATTTCATGTATAAACTTAAAAAAATAGCGGAACGAGAGCGGGTATCTGACCGGAGTTTACTACGGGACATACATCTGATTCTAGAGGGGCCAGATTCGGACTGGTTTTCTACGTACGTGGATGAGTTCGAAGATTGGGATGATTTCGAGGAGATAATTCGATTTCGGTTTGGGAATCCGAATCAGGACCAAGGAATCCGACAAAAGATCCACGAACGGAAACAGCTCAGGGGGGAATTATTCAACGCATTTGTGTCTGCAATTGAACGGCTCAATAAGATGCTCTCGAAGCCGCTTTCAAGACGGCTGAAACTCGAAGTAGTGTGGGACAACATGCGTCCACACTCCAGGTCGAAAATCTCCATTGTACGAGTTCGAGATTTAGATCATTTAATCAGTCTAAACCATAGGAAAGATGCAGCGGACTCTCATTTCCAACAGCAACTCAACTCTAGGAACACGGAACCACAAAACCAGCGGAACATTCATCAAGTTGAATGCCCATCATCTGAACCAGAAGACGAGGAGTCAGAAGCAGTGGACGCGATTGAAGCAAGGGCATGCAGAGATCAAAGACCTCGACCGACAAGTCAACCGACGATGTTAAGGAACCAAACACCGGTGAATCAACAACAAATGCCACAGAATGTTTGCTGGAATTGCCGAAAACCCGGCCATAGTTGGAGGAACTGCACGGAGACCCAAGCGATATTTTTTTACGGTTGTGGCGAACAAGGCCGAACAATTCGTTCGTGTCAACGGTGCGCGGGGGCAAATTGCAGCAGGGGTGAACAGAATCAGGGAAACCAATAGGGGGATGTACGTTGAGGATACCGGACATTCCGAAAGACGATAGGTTTCCCCAAATATCAAAATGCGATCCAATTGGTCGTATACACACCATCAACATTCAAACCAGAAGATGCCCGTATCTCAGAGTATCCGTATTTGAAACTCAGTTAACAGCTCTTCTGGACTCAGGGGCCGGAATAAGCGTTGTTAATTCACTCGAGTTAGCGGAAAAGTACGGCCTTAAACTTCAACCCACTCGTCTAAGAGTTTGCACAGCCGACAGTACGGAATATAAATGTTTAGGTTACCTTAATATCCCATACACTCACAAAGGTGTAACGAAGGTAGTGCCAACAGTCATTGTGCCGGAAATAGCGAAACCTATTCTGGGCTATAATTTTTGGCGAAGCTTTGGTATTAAACCTATGGTTGACCTAGGTAACGGACCAGAGCAAGTAGGCCAGTTTGAAGAAGCGGATGAAAACACCACTTTCACTCTTGAACCAGTAGGAGAACTCCCCAAACTACCAGTTTCAGGGAACGATACAACGCTGGACTTTCCAACTTTCGACGTTCCAGAGGAAGTTCAGCTGCCAACGGTAGAAACAGTGGAGATAGAACATGAAATATCGGAATCCGAGCGGAAGGAACTTGTGGAGGTAATGAAAAGCTTCGAGTATACTTACAGCCAGAAATTAGGTCGAACACACTTAATCGAGCACGAGATCGTACTAAAGGAAGGTTCAAAACCGAAGAACCAGGTGATGTATCGATGCGCTTCTGCCACCCAAAAAGAAATCGCTGCAGAAATACAAAGATTCAAAGACATGGATGTCATTGAGGAATGCTACAGTGAATGAACAAATCCTATTGTACCCGTAAGAAAGTCTAATGGCAAAGTAAGAGTTTGTTTGGATTCCAGGCGGTTGAACAGCATGACCGTAAAGGACAACTATCCGATCAGGAATATGCTGGAAATATTTCAAAGATTGGAAAGCGCGAAATACTTCTCGGTAATTGATTTGAAGGACGCGTATTTCCAAATTTCACTGAATGAAGCGAGCCGAAATTACACAGCTTTCCGCACGACCAGAGGACTGTTAAGGCTCAAGGTTTTACCGTTTGGAGTCACCAATGCGCCTTTCACCATGTGCAGACTCATGGATAAAGTCAATGGTTTTGACTTGATGCCGTCGGTGTTCGTGTACCTTGACGACATCGTGATTGCGTCTCAAACCTTAGAGGAACATTTTCGAATGCTAAAAATCGTCGCTGGAAGATTGAAAAACGCTAACCTGACTATCTCTTTGAAGAAGTCCCGATTTTGTCGTAAACAGGTAAAATACGTCGGTTACCTATTGACCGGAAGAGGTATAGCGATTGACAGTTTGAGAATAACACCGATACTGGATTATGCTAGACCAAAAACTGTCAAAGATGTTAGGAGACTGCTCGGACTCGCAGGATTCTACCAACGGTTTATTCCAAACTATAGCAGAATAACGGTACCTATAACGGATCTGCTGAAGAAGTCAAAGAAGAAGTTTGAGTGGACAGAACCAGCTGAAGAAGCCTTCAATGAGTTAAAATCCGTTTTTACTTCAGCACCGATTTTAATGAACCCGGACTTTGGGAAGCCTTTCACAATCGAGAGCGATGCATCGGTTAAAGCGGTAGGCGCAGCATTGATTCAGGAAATTGACGGCGACACCAGGATAGTGGCTTATTTCAGCAAAAAACTCAGCAGAACCCAACGAGCGTATTCGAGCGTAGAAAAAGAGTGTTTAGGAGTACTACTAGCAATCGAAAATTTTCGACACTACGTAGAAGGATCTCGGTTTAAGGTCGTTACGGACGCACGCAGCCTCTTGTGGTTATTCACTATTGGAGTTGAGTCAGGGAACTCCAAACTGCAGTTGCAATACCGAAAGGGGGCAAACAATATTACTGCCGACTGCCTTTCACGGTCGATCAATCTTCTCGATTTGTCAAATCAAGACGAGGAATACGACGATCAGATGAAGATGATTCAAGCCAACCCCAATAAATCCGCAGACAATCGTGTAATAGATGGAACCATATATCTTTTTGTAGAAAGCAAGAATCGGACGGAACGATTCAGGTGGAAGCAATTACCGCGCCCAGCTGGACGACCTGAGATTGTAAAAAAAGGACACGAAGTAGCTCATTTCGGTTTCGATAAAACGCTACCATCATTGGTCAGGAATGGCTAAGGATGTTAAGAAACACTGCCAAGAATGTTTAAAATGCCAAACCTCCAAGGCAGGGAACATTAACGTTACGCCACCGATGGGAGTCCAGAAAAAATTCGTAGAATATCCATGGCAGTTCATTACCCTGGATTACGTCGGTCCTCTGGGACCATCGGGGAAAGGCAGACACACTTGCCTACTCGTGGCGACAGACGTCTTTAGTAAATTCGTCCTAATTCAACCCTTTCGCGAAGCGAAGGCCTCGTTACTCTCCGAGTTTGTAAAAACATGATTTTCCTGCTGTTCGGAGTGCCGGAAGTAGTTCTGACGAATAACGGGACACAGTTCACGTCAGAGGTCTTCCAAGAGCTGTTATCCAAGTACGGGGTCAATCACTGGTTAACCCCATCGTATCATCCGCAGGTGAACAACACCGAAAGGATCAATCGAGTAGTCACGACAGCAATCCGGGCAACGATTAAAAATCATAAGGACTGGTCCGACAACCTTCAAGCAATTGCGTGTGCCATCCGAAGTGCGGTTCATGAATCAACAAAATACTATCCAAACTTTGTGGTATTTGGTCGCGAGATGGTATCAGACGGCCGAGAATATCAGCGAATGAGAGAAGGAGTCGTAGTGAGCCAGGCTCAGAATAACGTTGTCCGCAACCAGCGGAAGAAGCTTTACGACGAGATTAAACAACATCTCACAAAGCCTACGAACGTCACAAACGATCTTACAACCTCCGCTCAAATTCGGAGTGCCCTACGTACATTGCTGGAGAAACCGTACTTAAAAGGACGTTCGAACTATCGAACAAAGTCAAACAATTCTGTGCTAAACTTGCCCCAAAGTATGAACTCGCCGTAATCAGGAAATTATTAGGAAAACACTGCTATGAGCTTGAGGATTTAACAGGAAAACGGCTAGGCGTCTTTTATGGCAGCCATTTAAAGAAGGCACACCACATTTTGAATAGTGAAAACACATACGGGGTCAAAATCATGTTGATCGCTGCGAGCGGTTATCCATTTTCAAAAGCTATGAACCGTGAGCAACAAATTTCATAAAACTCCTACCGGAAAAGTCAGATGTCGGAGATAACTTGTGACATACACTTTGAAGGGTGTCTGTCGGGCGATGACTTTTCAAAGAAGTAGTAGGAATCATGAGGCATAGAACGAGCTGGGCGATGATCTGATTTAGAGTAGTGGAAACACGAATGTAGCAGAGAGCCTAAGCGATGACTTCCAATCCTCATTGCGAGTTAGTAATGATTCCTATGAAGCCTAGGAACGAGCCCAACATTGACCTCTGGCCTCAAATTACCAACATGTATGGCTCATTGTTATTTGAGTTACTCAAAGAATATAAAAACTGTTTTTCCGTTGTTGTCGGTATTTTTGTTTAGGTAAATTTTCCATTTCGGTGTCCTTCGTTCTTTTTAGCTTCTGTTCATTATTCCTTGATTCATCCATCATATGAAGCCCATCATCATCATCATCATATCCTTCGTTAGAACTAGAATTTTATTGGAATCTGTTCCTATGGAATTTTTTTCAACCTTCAGCAACCTAAAACGAGAATGAAAAAAAAACACAAAATTCCCCCAAACAGTTCTTTAGGAAAACCAAACACCATTATAAATTTAACTTTCCGCAAAAAATCTGTCGTTTCCACTAGTTTCCACTAGTGATCCTCAGAGTACAGAGATATGCGGAAATTCAGTCCGACGGTTTGGCAACGGTGTTCGTTTTGTTTACAAAAGCTGCTAACAGTTCCTCAGAGTAAAATGTTACAGCTTTGTGCGTGACTTTGTCGTTGTCAGCTTCCATTGTTTACACGTATAACGTACGAGTTTGTACGTTATTGTATATTTAAAAACTATCAACTATGAAATGTATAGCAAAGTTTTGCACAAACCGCGAAGGTGTTAAATCATCGAATTGCGTCACCCAAAGCTACGTCTTGAATATTGTTAGTGTACGCCAATGTATCACTGTATAAGTACATTACAAAATCTAGACAAGACTGGAAGCGGGTCGGACGGAAACTGTCATATGAACGACTAGTAACATTCCGAATACTCTGATGATTACTATTGCAGTCTTGAATGATAATGTTGACTTCCGACTTGGCGATTTCATTATTGAATGGCAAGGAGGGAATCTGCAAACCAAGCAAACAGACAGAATTAGACACTGGAACAGAATTCTCTTCAAAATACTGACAACTCGGAACCAGTGAAATTAATTGACTAAAATGAAATAAGGCCTTCTGTACAAATTCCGACAAATTTTCATCTTAGCAACACAAGCAACATTATCGAACACAGATGATAATAAAAGATTATGTTATTATTACACCACGAATTCTGCAGAATGCGAATGATTCATTTTTGATGTTTGAAGCATAATATATATAAACCATTTATTTTAATTCCATTTCAATACTTTCGAAACATTTCAGCAAACAGTAAACACGCTCGTTTGGCTCAGATTTTGACAGTTCTCGCTGCTCGATTGGCTCAACATGGCCGCTTCCGCATATCTCTGTACTCTGAGGATCACTAGTTTCCACCATATAAATTTGCTTCTTCTGAGGATTCGTGCCATTGAATCTGTTTTTTGTTTTCACTTCACTTCACATTATGACAATTCAATATATTATTCTGTTATGTTGGCAGCGATGTGAGTGCGTGAGTTACTTGAAAGAGAGTGAGTGACGACTCTCTTCCGGAATGATTTAACGAGGGGTGATTCATGTGGTTTGTAGTATTGTGTAATCAAATAACATTTCAAGTTAAATGTTATTGATGAATTTTACAATTTATGTTGCTATTTGAGAAACATAATTCGAATAATCATATCTGGAATGTTCTCGGAATACATTTGATGTGAAAAACGTGTTCTATCACGAATCCCGGATTATGAATCTGGGGAGATAGAATTCATTATTCACAGGTCATTTATTGTGGAAAATTAATACAATTGTTATTTGATTGGGATTTGATTCTGGAGTTAATTGTTGTTTAGGATCCACAGAGTTGTTTCGTGAGAAAATTTACGGTCAAATGTCTTGTTTTCGGTTCAATTATTGCTGGAGTAAAAGACAATGTCCTAGTTAATGTATTCTGGATGTCACTGCTGTGGAAATGCACTATGTCGCGATTGGGGTATTTCTCGGGGAGATAATTAAATGTTGAATTGTCCTGGATGAGTGATTGATCGGAAAAGACCTTCTGGTCTTGTTTATTATTTTCTCCTAAGCTACGACAGTGTTGCGCGCAGCGCAAACCTGTTAGTTCGTAAACACGTTAAGGTGTAAATAACCGATTTCGTTTATAAATTAATTCAGCCTAGTATACTATATAGACACTCAAGTAATAGCAACAATCAATATGCAACTAACGATTTGAAATTGGTTCACTGTTGTAGAACCCCTAGGTCCGAATTACACCTTGAAGACAGCACCTTGTTATACATATTTGCGCCTTTGTTTTGATTTGCTGTGTTATTTTGACAGAATATTTGAGAGTGTGTTCGTGTGAGTTCATTACTAGGGGCGCATTATTAAGCTTGGGACCGAGCTTGGGACCCATGTTCTAGTACTGACTGAGCCAAGAAAAAAATCGTTTTTGTATGGGACCTACTGGTCTTAGAGTTAGTCTATGGTAATAGACCGGACAACGTGAGTCTGGCACAGTTGATGTATCCAAAACAACTGTCCGCGTTGCTTTCCACAGATATTCAGTTAGCTTTTGCTAAAAAAGAGCAAATGGCTTCTGTATTCTTGGATATCAAGGGGGCTTTTGATTCAGTATCTGTTGAAGTTCTTTCAGATAAACTCCATGCTTGTGGTTTTTCACCATTAATGAACAATTTTTTGTACAATTTGCTGTCAGAGAAACATATGAGCTTTTCTCATGGAAACTCTACAGCTCTTCGATTTAGCTACATGGGTCTCCCCCAGGGATCATGTTTAAGCCCTCTTTTGTATAATTTTTATGTCAAAGACATTGACGGTTGTCTAGGTGACAACTGTACGTTGAGACAACTTGCAGATGACGGCGTAGTGTCTGTCACGGGACCCAATGGGGTCGATCTACAAGGACCCTTGCAGGATACCTTAGACAATTTGTCTACTTGGGCTCTAGAGCTAGGTATCGAATTCTCTACGGAGAAAACTGAGTTGGTAGTTTTTTCTAAGAAGCATAACCCTGCACAACCGAAACTTCAAATTTTGGGTACACCGATAACTCATTGCATGTCATTTAAATATCTTGGGGTCTGGTTCGATTCAAAGTGCACCTGGAGATCTCACATTGAGTACCTGAAGCGAAAATGCCAGCAAAGGGTCAATTTTTTCTGCACAATTACCGGGACCTGGTGGGGAGCGCATCCGCAAGATCTTCTAACGTTGTACCGGACAACGATTTTGTCGGTTATGGAATACGGTAGTTTTTGTTTTCAGTCAGCGGCTCGGTCGCACATAATTAAACTGGAACGTATTCAGTATCGGTGTCTTCGTATCGTGTTAGGTTGCATGCACTCGACTCACACCATGAGTCTTGAAGTGCTGGCTGGCATGTTGCCACTTTCAGATCGGTTTACATAGTTATCTCTCCGGCTCCTCACCAGGTGTGAAGTTATGAACCCCCAGGTGATCGAAAATTTTGAGAAGCTCCTAGAGTTGAATCCTCAAACCCGCTTCATGAGCTTGTATCATTTGTACATAACACAGGATCTCAGCCCTTCGCTTAATATTCCCAATTGTGTTTGCTTCTCCGACTTCGGCAATTCGGTTCATTTTGATTTATCCATGAAACAGGAGCTTCGTGGAATCCCAGAGCATCATCGTCCCATGATTGCTCCGGTGATATTTGCTGCAAAGTTTGGCCTAGTTGATTCCACTAAAACGTTTTTCACTGACGGGTCTTTGATAGAGGACTCCGCTGGCTTTGGTGTATACAATGAAAATTATAGCGTCGCTCGTAAACTTCAAGCACCTTGTTCTGTTTTTGTCGCGGAATTGGCAGCAATTGAAACTATTGCTTCTTTTACACCGGATCAATACTTCATTTTCACGGATAGTCTTAGTTCTATAGAGGCTATTTGCTCCTTGAGGCCGGTAAAGCACACCTCCTATTTTCTTATGAAAATACAAGGTCTTCTAAGTGCTTTATCTTCACGTTCTTTTATTATCACCTTTGTGTGGGTCCCTTCTCATTGTTCGATTCCTGACAATGAGAAAGCGGACTCGCTTGCAAGGGTGGGCGCTATGGAAGGCGATATTTATGATCGACAAATCGCCTTCAATGAATTTTTCTATATTTTTCGTCAGATATCACTCGATAGCTGGCAGTATAAATGGAGTAGAGGAGACTTGGGGCGATGGCTACATTCTATCACTCCAAAAGTGTCTAAGAAATGTTGGTTCAGGGGATTGGATGTGGGTCGAGACTTCATTCGTGTGATGTCTCGCCTCGTGTCCAATCATTATTCTTTAAACGCTCATTTGTTCCGTGTTGGGCTGGGAGACAGCAATCTCTGTGAATGCGGACAAGGTTACCAGGACGCAGATCATGTTATTTGGTTTTGTGCTGAGCATCGTGGAGTCAGATCTGAGCTGTATGATTCCCTTCGAGGTAGACAACCCAATGTACCGATTCGAGACATTTTGGCTGCGCGCGATCTGGAGTTTATGAAACTCATTTATGTGTTTTTGACTAACATTAGCCTTAGATTGTAGTTTGATTAACTTACTTGTTTAGGTTAAATTTGTGAGGAATGTGTGCGCCTGTGTGTGAGTGTGGTTTTTTGTGTGTGAGTGTGAATGTGTGTGTGTGTGAGTGAGTTATTCCTCTTTTTTTTTTTTAATTAAAAACGTTCAATTTAAAAACTGTAATTTGAAGTTCTAGATATAAGAAAACCATTGTTCCTTATGCTTTGTTCAAAATTTCCACCCCAATTTTCCCATCCGTGAAATTGTTATTCCTATTAACCTCGAGACGACCGCGAGTAATCGGTTCTATCCCCTTAACCTTAGTTCTAAGATAACTGATGTATATAAACATGAAAACTTGGCTCTGTAAAGTTGACTCGATTGAGCCTGTACAAATAAATGAATTCGTAAAAAAAAAAAACAACTGTCAAATGGTATGGGAAATGCGAGGAAATGTTCGTTTTGGATACAACATGGCGGCACGTTGTCCGGTCTATTACTTGAGTGTCTATATAGTATACACGCTAAGATGTAAAGAATCAATTCTGTGTTACAATATACATCACTAGTTTATGTTTACTTTTCTGAAGTTGTGATCAACTACAGATGCAAGTAGTATTTTATGTGAACGTTTTTTTTTATCAATGAGAAATCCGTCTGCCAACATTTTTTTTTTGCAATAGCCAATAAAATGCAATAGTCTGCTCAATAGTTATTTAGCTGAAATTTAGTTTATTATATAGGCCTACGAAAATTTGATTGTAATTTACCTAAATGTCAATCAAATTTTCGTAACTTTAGGAGAGGATTATGTAGCAAGTTGGCCACTTCTATTAGAATATTAAGTCAAATTTAACAGAAGTTTTCTGTAATTTATTAAAATAATTCTACTTAGTAGTTTATATTATTATTATTGTTAGATATTTTATGTGTTCATCAGCGTCACCATTGTCTACGTGTAAATGTTCACCAGTTTGAATGTTAGTCAATGGAAAAAAAACAAGCAATACCATACCCATTTTCAACTTGCATGTATCGGCAAATATCTTGCATCAAAGTTGTTCATCCAGCCCGTTGCTTCATTGGTCATTTCCTGAACTTTTACGACCGTTGAGCTCACCACAGGGAAGGACTTATATGAATTCAGTTATGAATGGGAAAGAGACAGCTATCTGAACGTTGGCTAAGGAAGAAGATGGCATCCACCATGGGTTCCGAATATGGCTTTTAATGATCGGGTTCATAAGGTCGTCGAACTTCCTCAAGTAGTTCAACGACCTCAGATTACCACTGACTACTAACCGAGGCCTATCGGAGGGTTTACGGGACTACATCGGAACAGATTGCCCTGGACCGTGGAGTCAAACGGTAGTGGAAATTGTTTAGCTAGTTAGAGTCGCGCGTTTGAATTGTGGTAATACGTCGAACAATTTGATGGTTTTTAGTGCTTAATACATCACGTTAATTTACCTTTCCCAGGCTAGGAAATAAATAGTAGGTTTGTACGGTGCGTGCAAGTTTGTCAGAAAGAGAAGGTAATCTGTTTAATGTGTGTGTAAAATGTAGTGTGTCTAAAAATTCGAACAGACGTTCGACGGCTTCTTATACAGATTTTCCGGAACGGGATTCGAACCGACCGTTCTAACGACCCCACGCAGCCGCCAACACCACCCAGCCCAATCGACCACCAGTCAACTGTTCCACTCTCCACCGACAGAAATTTCGGGCGCGCGGAAATACTTCCGAATACCGAAGGGGTTCGCAACGCCATCAAAGTGAACCACAAAGCGATACGAGGCCATCTTACAACACCTCGGTAACCATTTTCGCCATTGCTGTTCACCCGTTGACTACTTGATTCGTCGTTCATGGAGGAATGTAAGAAGTAGCGGAATCTAACACCACCTCTTTGATAGCCGCAACCGATTCCGTGCAGAGGCCGCGATACTTCGCCAGCGGTAACTAGAATCCGGCAAAGAAGCTCTGCCGCAGCTCTAATGAAAGTAAAGGTCGGTAAAGGCGAAGCAAACAGTGAGTAACCCATGCGCATGTGAGCAACAATATTTGAGACACACACACACTATAAAAATAGACAGGTAGAAACCAGAAAATCCGCACACGTTGGAGGCAGTAGATAAAACAGGGAAATCGTAATAAAATGATAAAACCCTAGGTTTAATTGAACAAATCAAATAAAATGTTGTTTATTCGTTTCCTCCACCAATATTGAATGTTGTTTGTATAGCCATTATGCCTTGCGTGATGTCTAGATGCCAAGATTTTTCTTGTCGTTCGATCAGTTCAGTTTTCGTGTTAGTTTGTAGCTTTTTCGGTATTTTTACTCCAAGTGTGGACTGCTTGGGAATCTCAGTCTCTCCACTCTCGTTGCGAAGCGAGAAAGGAAAAATTTGTTTCAGTGAGTTCTGCCTGTGATGAAATAGGCACTTATACTCGAAAGCTTTGGTAACTAATCGAACGACGATCATTAACCGTTAGACTCTTAGCCTATGGTGGAGCCCTCTTCACGTTGATAGCGGAGGTACTTGGGTTGACTATTCAGTGAAGCTATATCTTTCCAAGACTAAATTTATATGAGAAACCTGCCCTGAGGTTGGGACTCTTGCCGGGCATAACACCAGCCGAGTGGCCCTCCTCGGAGGTGGCGCTTAAGTCACTCGTTTTACGATTCAGGGGACGGATAACCCCACAGCCACACTCGGTGTGCTAGATACTAACATTCAAACTGGTGAACATTTACACGTAGACAATGGTGACGCTGATGAACACATAAAATATCTAACAATAATAATAATATAAACTACTTAGAAGAAATATTTAAATAATTAACAGAAAACTTCTGTTAAATTTGACTTAATGTTCTTATAGAAGTAGCCAACTTGCTACTTATAGAAGAAGCCAACTTGCTACAATTTTTGGATACTTTTGAATGAAAAAAGGGTAACCGCTGAAATTAAAACACAAAGATGGTTTTATTATTAAAAATAAGATGGAAAATAAAACAAAAACTCACAAAAAACATTCCATTGCGAAAGGAAGCAGACATGAATACATTTGTAAAACGTATCAGCCCTCTCGTCTTGCCTCAATTGAATCACTATAGTCGTACTCACTAGTACAATGCAACGGAAGAACATTTTTCTGCCACGATTCTTGCATAGATTCCCATTCATCGTCTCCGGAGCTCTTCAGATGGTCTCAGGCATAATCAGAATCTTTTTCGTCAAATTTCCTGTCCGTTGGTAGGTTTTAGTTTAAAGACAACTACGTTATTAGGATCTCGGCTCCGGTAGAAGCACACATTACACTGCAACCCGGAGGTGGGGTGCTCGGCGTCTATGTGCGCCAGAAGCAGAGCATTCGAGATATCGAACGGAAGCGGAAACTCTTCTTTCTAGCGGTCGTCACCATCGTCACCCCCGCCAGAACCAGCCGCTCCATTAGCTCCACTAGCAAGCAAAACGAACTATCGTCATTTTTCCGTCTGGTTTATATTCCGCATCGCGGAACATGTTGAAGTCTTCTGTCTTGTCACTCGCATCCGAATCATACTCAGCCGGGTTTTTTTTTTCACGTTTTACCAGCACCTAGTTCAATCTAAAACCTCCTTTTATCGATTGAATCTGCAGTGTCGGTACGATTACATCCGCTTCCGAGCATAACATCGGTTCTCCGGTAGAGGGCATCGGTTGAGGTGGTATGGATGGTATAGGCGATTCACCACTCGACGAAATCTGGTAACCTTGGAGTGAAAACGAATTAAAATAGATGAAGAATAAAATCGCCAGATGCGGATCCTATTCATACCGATTGCCGACGAATCAGCAGGATGATTCACAATTTCGCGCGGTGACAATTGACTTTGTTTTGACAAGAAAACAGAGCTGCCGAAGATGAAAAAAAAAAGAACAAGTTTGACAGTGTTGCGAGATTGAATTTTACATAAAAACGAAATGCGATAAAGCACCAAAATCGTGTTACATTTTTTTGTTGCTATGTATATATATAGTTTTCACTGGAAATTCTGTGCATAACATTTGATGTCAAGATACTCTATATCACGTAAAATAGGTTGTAGTGTGGACGGGATATATTGCTGGTTGCAGTTGTGATTGGACTCTAGAAGTGCTTTTTGCGCATATTAAGGTGTGATAAAAGTGCACGTTTACGTCAAATCGTTTTGTTGTCTTGGGTGCACTTATCCTTTATGCTAAAAGGTATAAGTTCACTGAATACAGGAAACGATTTGTCGTTAACGTGTACTTTTATCACACTTTTTCTGTTTTTGTCGGAGTCCATTTTTAACTGCAGTCAGCAATATCTTATTTCAGATATTACTTGCTGCTCATGGTTGCGACATCTACTAGATCCTCGGTGCATGTAGTCAGAGCTCGAAAAAAATGACAGCCGTCGTGAACGATGAGTAAAATAAATATTCAGTAGGTACAATTTTCGCTCCCTTCATTTCGTTCTATCAGTTACGCAATATATTCGTGTTAACTATTTTGCTATGCTCAGTCATTCCGTTGTCCTTGTGTTCCACACATCTCATTCACACCACAGCAAAGGACACGGCTATTCAAGCCTCAATAGATTTTGGTTGCTTGACTGAATGTTCTGGTAACCAGTCATTCATTTTCGCGTTCGTGAGTGATTTTTTCTGCCACAGGATTTCAAGTATTCCTGAACATGGCTGAAGGCAGAGGAAGCCAAAAGGCTAAATGGCCGAAATCGCTACAGAGTTTGTGGGGCATTTGCTCGAGAAAAGGCATTTGCAGGATCGATTCGAGAAGTTTTGGTTTTTTTCACTTCATTGATTCTCGAAATGAATGACTGTTCTTTCGTCTTAACGGTAGAACGTTGAAATTGAATGAGTTGTTTGCACTTACGTACATTCACTGCTTTCCGGAACGAATGAATGATCAAAGTAAAGCAACACAAAACAAGTTGACTCATCTTGCACAAGAGATTCATGAAGACAAATTTGTGTTTACTTCATGTTCGCTAAGAACAGTGCGTGATGACTAATATTTTAACTCAGTCAGGGTGCAATTTGAGAATTGAATATGATATTTTTAAGCTCTGCATGTAGTCCCTTTCAGGAATCGCAGCTGGGTGACCACAGCTTGCTGGGCAGGTACAAGTAGCACGGAAGCAAAAGGATAATATAACTGGGACACAATGGCAGGGAAATTTCTAGAGTGGGAGGGAGCGGGGGTGATGACGTCACACACTCAGGCAAATGCACTTAAGAAATTCAAAATGATAAACTTATGAAAACCCAAAACCGAAGGAATTTTTTGTTTCATAAGTCACTTATGCGTTTCATATTAGACGCCTTGGTTTTCACTATTTGGACGTAAGCCATACATGAGTCACGAATTTGAAATTCATAGGGCTAGTTTTGAAAATCGACAGTGTTATTTGAATATTTGAATTTGATGTTGAAAAAAAAATCAACATCATCATTTCTGCGCCTGCGCTAAAAAAGCGAGATGGAAGTCATCATCGAAGAGCAAGCGTTGCTACAGCGTTGTTGTGGAAACCAAATTTAATTTAAAGGATTGGATAATTTATTACAAGCATTTTAATGAAACCCCCCATTGCGCACCATGGAGAAATTTGAAATCTGCTTCAACATGCTTCAACAATGCATTGAGATCTAGTTTAATATTTTAAAAACTACATAGGGCAAATGACGGATTCTGCAGGACTTATCGTTTATCTTAGCCTATTATCGTCAGGGGGTAAATAAAGTCGTAGAGAGCTATATTTTTGCAAAACGTTGCTCTGGAACATGATGTACCTTCATACAAAAACTCAGTTATGATTTCATCCAGAAAATCTGTTTCATAAGGTACCGCATTGAAATTCATGAAAATAACTTGTTACTGAACTTCATAAGGGGTTTTATTGAATTTCTAATGTGCATTTGCCTCAGTGCACTTTTAGACCAGACAAATATAGGAATTCGTAAATCACTTGCATGTAGGGAAGGTCACGCATTCCCAATACATCTCTTACTTTGCGGAATAGTTTTCTACCTCGGGCCACTTGGGTATTCAATAGTCGTGCTTTTGAGGCAACGCCAAACTGCGTGAGCAATGTCATCACAACCGGTTCCGCACCTACATAAATTGCTATCGACGAGGTAACTTCTGTAGAGATGTGCGTTTAGCTAGTAGTGGTTGGACATATGTCTTGACATTACATGAATGAAACCGCGAACTTCATCCAGACCTTTGAACCACGATCTCGACGAAACATTTGGAATAATGGAAAGTAACCACCGCCCAAAAGAATTACTTGTCCAATTATTTTGCCAACTTTGAAGAGAACTCTGACGTACTAATGGGAAAAATTCATCATGTTAAATTCTAGTTTCTAAAATCTCTCCTTTTTGTGCGCCCACCTTTGCTAGAAAGTCCGCCTTTTCATTGCATGGAACTCAGCAAAGTGAGGAGACCCATACAAAGATAATCTTAAATGATTTTTCGACCAACACCCACATCTGCTCCCTTATTGTTGACAGAAAGTAAGATGAGTGCCTCCCTGTTTTCATCATCTAGTTATACTGAAACAAACTAATTGAAACGACACTAACCGCTGATTTAGTATTGAACGAACCATTGCTAATATATATATTTTTTTCTATTGCAGATCAAATATGGTTACTGGGACGCGAAAGAGATTACTCAGCAGATATCAGGAAGAAGATTTACAATGCACTCAAACAACTAAGTTTGGATCCTGAAAGACTATTTATTTCAAAGAATAATGACTGCCCGAATACTTTATGAAAATTAAAAGTACAAACAATATTTTAAAAACAACAGTGATGAAAAGCTTGAAAGTGTGTAATTATATGATGTATATGTATTGATATTCCTGAATTTTTAATAGGGGTTTTCAAGGGTATTTTTATAAGAAAGATATTAAATGCAATCCATTGTATAATAACGATTAAATATTGGTACCTAAAAATTACATCGAAATTCTATTTTACGTGCACAGATTTCATTTCGAATGTTGTGTTTTGTGTGATGTTTAAAATACACACGCATAAAATATCCAATAGTAAATCCACGGAACCGAAATCCGTATTCTTAAGAACTGAATCCGAGATTTAATCAAATTTACTTTTTGATACCGCATAATAGGCAGTTTTTCCTCAATAATGGCTCTGTACTCATGCAATTCCTTTTTTTCGCAGCTGTTGCCGGAGGCTATTTCGTGTTCCCAGCGAGACGTGAACCGATATGGCGTAGCCGACCGCCATGACATGCTCTCCTTCACGGTCACCATCTCAGTTTGCTCTATTCTTGAGCCGTTTATCTCCCACCTACTTTCGTTGAGCCATTTAGCTCCCACACCTCGACGCAATCGAATTGAGCAACTCCCAACGGTGGGTTTACCCTACTGGGACAGAGGATTCCCCGGCAGTGGTAGTTCTTCCGAAACCGAACCACGGTGAGCCATTTAACTCCCACTTCCTGAACCATTTAGCCCCACCTTCTTGACGCAGTCGACTCGAGTAGTCCCTGACGGTGGGCTACCCTACGCTGACGAAGAGTTCTCCGGTGGAGCTTCCCCCGAATCCAACTATTCTGCGGTTGCTGCTCACTTCAACCGACCGGTAGCGTGCCGATATCAGTCCAGCGATTCCGCTGGCCCCCGACGACCCAAAATCGTTGTTACGACGCGTTCTACTCAACTAGTCCCCGGCGATGGATCTAGCCAACTCCGACGGAGAGGTCCTCGACGCAGGGATTCCTCCAGAACCGATCAGTCTTGCAATGGGTCTAACCAGTGACGCTGGATCGTTGGATACTTGTTACTGCTATATCGACAGCGTTCCATGTGTCTTCTTCGTGGAACATCTCTTCGACAACTCTGCGCGTTTCTTCTTCAATCTCATAACAGTGTGTGTGTGTGTGTATTTTTTTTTACTTGGTGGTAAAGCTTTCACGCCGACCCAGCACACGTTCGGTAACCCGAGGAACTCTGAACAGAGAAGATGACTCTGAACCCTTCGGGAGAAGGCTGTGCTCATGCACTTCTCTTGTTGGCTGGCCTAGCTACTCGCGTTAGTTCGCTGATCTCATCACCATTAAACTTCTGCTGCTCCGCACTCCGGTTGTAGATGCACTAGTCACTAGTCACAGGCGCCCCAACGCCCAATTGCCGGTGCTTCTTCACGCTGTACTCAGACTAGTCCCCGGCAGTGGCGCTAGCCTACTGTAACCAGTCCTCTGGTTACATTCTTTGTTGTAAAAATTGTAAAATTTTGTAAATTTTGTGAATATTGTAAACTCTGTAAATCTTTTAAATTTTTAAGTCTTCTAAACTTTGTCTATTGTATAAATTTTCATAATTTAGTTTATATTTTTAATTTTTTAATATACTTCTTTTATTTAATAAGCAATGAATTTTTGGAAAAGAAATATGAAAATTTGAATTAAATACTTTAACAGTGGGTTTTAATTTAAAAAAAACATGTTTTTTTCCATCTGTTTTGATGATGGGTGTTTTTCCTAGCGCAAAAATATTTTTTATGAATCTCAAGTATTTTTTCTCCATTTTTAAACAAAAAAAATCTAATCATTTTTATTTTCACAAAACGACATGCAGTTTCACAATGTGACATTTATTTTCAGTAATGGGGGCTCCCGAAACATAAAAACGGCTCCCATTATGACATAAATGTCCACTTATGTTTGCTAGAAATCAAGGGTTGGTTCGTTGGTTTGGGTAGTCTGTTTTTTGTAGCGTGTTTCATGGTGAAATACGATAGTGTTGTCTTGCTATCAACATGTTTTCATAATATTTTGAAATTGTTTTTTTCAATAGTTACATTTGTCAGAATTAAAAAAAACGATTAACTGCCGGTATATTATTATATTTACTATCGAACAATGTTATAATCCACATACCCCTATAATACCCTGTTAACGCCATAATCGAATATTTTTTCTTTTTACCATCCTTGGCATCCCTATTCTCCCATTTACTGTGTAAACTATAGGGTACGTGCAGAGCGCATATGTATTAGTGAGCCGTTGGGCAGGCAAAAGTGACAGCTGCATAGAATGGATACAGGTCGGCAAGAGTAAGTTTGTTTAAATAATTAATTCAACATATTTAAAGCATCAATAATTCATTGCTCTATATTGACAACAATCCAATACATCTGTTTATTGCTCAATACATTTATTTTTAGCGTTCAAGCCCGGTACGCCGAGAAAATTCAGAAATTCTGTCATGGTTATGATCCATATCAGTGGAAGCAGAACGAATATTCTAAAAGTTCCTTACCAAAAAACGTAACTTATTTCGACGTCGTAGAATATCTCGTAGACCGTGAAAGTTCATACACGCGAGAAAGTTTTAAGGCCTTCAAGAGTTTAGATGCGTACACAAATTTTAAGGCGGGATGGATCCAGTTTCTAGGCTCCAAGAACGTAGGTTCTGGTTTTTGTATCGTATTTGCTCGGGTAAAACTTTGAATTATTTTTTACGTCTTTGAAGTGAACAATAATTCATATGCCTTTACAGGTAAAACATTCCCAGAAGTTGAACCTAAAGCCGACCTCTTGTTGGGTGTCGGTAGATTCCACAGGAACAATCCAAACTGGACATTGCGACTGCATGGCAGGTTTGGGAGAAGCATGCTCACATGTAGGTTCTGTGCTATTTGCCCTAGAGTGCTGGTCTCGTGAGGAGGTAGCTGATAATGAACCATCGTGCACAGATATCCTCAATCAATGGTTGGTCCCAGCAAAGAAGGCGATAGATTATGCTAAAATCAAGGATATATTCAGCCTTAAGGATCGGAAAACTTCCAGATATGACTTCCAGGTTCCTGAAAGCGCTTCAGAGGAGTTGAATGGATTCATAAGCAAGTTGATCTTGGACGGAGGGAATCCATCTGTTGGTCAATTAATTGGAAATTCGAAGAAGGATTCGAAGACCAACTTCAAGTCGAAGTTACTTGAATTTCATCCTGATCCGAACATGCTAAAGTATCTTTTCTGCCAATTTTTCGATTCCAATCTAGAGGGAAAACCACTAAGCGAGCTTCGTGAAATAAGCGCATCAGTATTATGTAACTTGCGTTACACAAAATCTCTAGTTGAAGAAATCGCTACCATAACTATTTCCCAGAGCTCAAATTGGTACTGGGAGAAGTTTCGAGCTGGAAGAATCACCGCATCTACTTTTAAAGCGGTTACAAGAACCCCGATTGAGAATCCCTCGTTGTCACTGATAAGGAGAATTTGCTATCCGGAAGATTGTAAGTTCTCAGTAACTGCGACAAGATATGGATGTAACCACGAGAAGATTGCAATAGAGGCATATGCTCTAAAGGTTACAGCTGAACATAAAAACTTCCGAAAGAAAGAAAGTGGTTTACACTTGAATGGAGAAAAGCCATTTTTAGGAGCAACACCGGATGCAATCACAGAGTGTGATTGTTGCGGCAAGGGTGCAGTGGAAGTTAAATGCCCTTACTGCCTGCGAGACGGAATTACGATCAAGCAATATGCAATTAAGAAAGGTAGCCCTATCGTAATAACGGATACAGGATACAAAATGGATCCCAATCATCAATACTTCTATCAAGTACAGATGCAGATGCATGTACTTAACATAACTTTTTGTGACTTCGTTGTTTGGACATGCAAGGATTTGTTAATACTACGAATGGACCGAGACGACACATTTTTGAAGAGAGAACTTCTGAAGGCTGAGAAATTTTTCCAAATGGTTATTATGCCTGAGCTTCTTAACCAGTACTATACAAAGGGGAGGGTTGGAGGTGGAACGTGAACCATTGTTAGAGGATGATATATTAAAATTAAATCACAAATTTTATGAGTATATTTATCAGGGATAAAAATACAAAAATCAACTTCCAATCATTAACTAATCCTTCGAAACTACCGAAGGGCATAAATTAACTAGACTACAACATACTGTAACAATCTGATCCATTAGTGGCGTTTCACAAAAGTTTGTAGTTTTCCTCAGAGTGTTTATAGGAAATTTATTCTTATATAATATCTTATACTTATTACGTAACTGCGCAATGACTCGCTCTACGTGGATTCGGACATTTGCTAATTTTCGTGTTCTTTCTATATCAAGCGGATGTAACTGATCCTGGCCTACTGTAGAATCAGGTAAAAGCAGTTCTACTCCAGTATTTTCCACGTAGTTTTTAAAGGGTGATACGGTCAAAATTTGGTCAAGGGAAAACGCGTGTAAATCGGTGAAATCGTTTATTTAAAAAATCAAATTAAATTTCTTTTTCAAGTTCAATTAGTATAAAATTCAGGAAAAATATTCAGTTAGGCTTCCGCTTTTCCAAATCCGAATTGCCGGGCCTTACGCTTGACCCCTGCCATCAGATTTTGTACAGCCACCTTGTCCACCTTCTTCGCCGCAGAAAGCCAGTTTGCCTTGAACTGCTGCTCGTCCTTAGCAGTTTTTTGGTCTTCTTTAGGTTCCGCCCAGTATTTCTCAATTGGGCGGAGCTCTTGCGTGTTGGGAGGGTTCTTGTCCTTGGGAACCACCTGCACGTTGTTGGCGGCGTACCACTCCATGGCCTTTTTACCGTAATGGCAAGACGCCAGATCCGGCCAAAACAGTACGGAACAACCGTGTTTCTTCAGGAAAGGCAGCAGACGTTTATTCAAACACTCTTCCACGTAAATTTCTTGGTTGACAGTCCCGGAAGCTATGAAAATGCTGCTTTTCAAGTCACAGGTACAGATGGCTTGCCAAACCAGATATTTCTTTGCGATCTTTGACAGTTTCGTGTGCTTGAAAATATCTGCTACCTTTCCCCTTCCTTTTGCCGTATAAAACTCCTGTCCCGGAAGCTGCTTGTAGTCGGCTTTGACGTAGGTTTCGTCGTCCATTACCACGCAGTCAAACTTCGTCAGCATCGTCGTGTACAGCCTCCGGGATCGCGCTTTGGCCGTCGTATTTTGTTTATCATCGCGATTTGGAGTCACTACCTTCTTGTAAGTCGATAGTCCGGCTCGTTTTTTGGCTCGATGCACGGTTGTAGACGATACACCCAGCTTATTTGCGGCATCTCGGAGAGATAGGTTACGGTTTCGCTTGAAACTACCGGCAACTCTCTTTGTCGTCTCAGCGGATTCCGGTTTTTGATTATCCCCTGATCCAGACTTCCTGGCTGTCGACAAACGTTCCCCAAACACTTTAATTACATTTGTAACGGTTGATTTGGCAACTTTTAGCGATTTTGCCAACTTTGCGTGCGAGTAGCTCGGATTTTCGCGATGCGCGAGCAAAATTTTGATACGCTGCTCTTCTTGCTTGGACGGCATTTTGACAACTGAAGAGTGAATTCCAAAATCAAAATAAGAGCAACATTCTACACACACACACCTTCAAAATGAGGGGTGTTCAGGTTTTTTAAATGCAAAATTGAAAGAAATACGTCAAGTTGATATTGACCAAATTTTGACCGTATCGCCCTTTAATCAAAAATCCTCTATCGGCCATTATGTAATCTCCTTTCTGCATTTTACTCAACAGACCAGATTTCTCAGTTATAAATTTATCACTCACTCGACCACCAAATGCGTTCGAGATGAATATAATTGTTCCATTAGGAGCAATTCCGATTAAGTATTTTACAGTGTGAGAATGTTTGTAATTTGACCACATTTGTGCTGCTTGCAAAACCTCACTGGGCTTTTCGGTCAGTACTTCAAAACAATCGATGACAACAGAGACCTTACTGCCAAAATGCCTCTGAAAGCACTCTGGCATCGAATTCTGAACCGCTTCACGAGAAGGCCAACTGACGAGCCCTTTAAGCCTTTGAAACATCACATATATGCACTTGTGATAATACCTTGAAACCGTACTAATGTGCACTCCAGTCATGTATGCAATTAAAGTCAGATCTTTATCTAGCCTGAGCTTAGATAATGTAAAAAGAAGAATTTGAAACTTAGTGCTTCCGAACGCAGCAGCAGGCTCAGGTAAATAAGGTTCAAAGATCTCGTATAGAGATTGGAAAACCTTGTAGTTAAGTGCCGTAAAATATCTGCACTTATTATCATTATGTCCAAAATCGTCAAAACTGGTACAGAGAAAGGGTTGGTGCTTGTCTTTCATAATTTCCATGTTACGCAGCAGGTTTGTGACTTCACCTTCGAGCTCTTCCACTCTATCGGCAGGACCCGGCACCACCATCAACACATTTTCTGTTGGGAACGATTCCTGTTCCTTTCGGGTGACTTCCTTATCATCGTTCCGTTTAGTAACACGGTCAAACCTGTCCATGGCGTCTAGCGTAATCCGAGATGCGTAACCCAATTTCTGGTTCGGCACCCAATCAGGACTCATTTCCTCCAAAAGATCCGCACTACGCCCTAGTTGGATAGTAAACAGAAAACTTTTGCTCAAATAACAAAAAAAAACAACAACACATTTTACTTTACCTGTAATGAAATGCTGCGAGCACACAACCGTTGAAAGCCATTTTTCTGGTACTAAATCAACCCGTTTCAGTGCATTTAGCCATGCAACTTGTCGTTTCTTGGATAACGCTTCCCTTTTTACGGAACGTTTATCCACTTGAGGGAACCGGAACCACTTGACCTCATCACGATCTCCACGCTTGCTGCATCCAAAAACTGCACACGTCCTTGGCACTGGTTATATCATGAAAATCCCGAAATATCAGTTGCAACATTTCAGCACATATTTTAGAAAATACTTACTGGTTGTTGTTTATTAATTGATGGATATATTGTAGAAAAAAAGTTAATTTTATTGTCACCCTGCTCTTGTTGCACCGAAACTGCGAAAGTAAACATGCGATGTGTGCCCAACAGATGCCTTGTTTGTGTGTGTAGCAAGCGCCCTATTCAGTGCTATTCAGTGCGCTGCCACAGTCGACCCTTACTGTCGATGAGAAGGCTCCCATACTGTTATACGGAGTCAGCTGATATAGGCAGCCGGGGTCGGCGACTAGTAGGTAAATGTTTTCTTTATGACACAGTGCGCGCAATATCGGTCATACGAATGTTTTATTTTCGTTTCCTTTCCTACAGGAAAAGTTTTAGTAAGTAATTCGCGGGTGTTGACAAGTGCAATTTTCAGTGGTGCTTTTCGGACATCGGGTGGGCAACGGCCTGGGTGTCTGCAACTGACCGTATTCCGACGGAATAATTGTGCCGAATCGGAGCTGAAAAATACGACGAGTGGTGCGTGAAAACGGTTGGACGTTGGACGGTCCAGCAAATACCGGTAATTTTCCCTTCCTTTTCCTTTTTTGCTTTCCTCAATTGTTTAAAAAGAATTTTAGAAGACAAATGTACTCAAATTAAAATTTAACTCTCTTTTCTTTCTATTTTGAACTGATCCCTTTCTGCAAATCTTTCTTGGCCACTCCACTTTGGTTTTGGTTTGTATGGGAAGTTTTTTCGCCCAATTCCTCTCGGAGCCAGTATACGACCCTGAATTCCAGGTAAAGCCTGAAGGGGAAAAAAAGAAAATCCTCAGTGAGAAGGCCGATCTGGCAAAGGAATTCTAACACTCCTCCGACGGAGAATTTCCCGAAGACGAAAGTTCTCCCGAATCCGTTTTCTAGATGCTGATACGTGGCGCTCGGTCTAGTCCCCGGCGGTGGATCAAGCCTACTCCGGTCGTGCCCGATGTGTGTGTGTGTTTGTGTGTGTGTGTGTGTGTGTGTGTGTGTGTGTGTGTGTGTGTGTGTGTGTGTGTGTGTGTGTGTGTGAGAGAGAGAGAGAGACTCTTCTGGTGAGATTAACGTTTCCTGTTTCGAAATACTACCTCACAATGCCCTCCGCTCAATTTCAAACTACTTCTATTCAATTTTCACTGCCTGCCGTGAGCTAACGGAACTATCAATACTTTTTCTTAACAACTTTGTTCTAGCAAAAAATTGCTGTCTGCTCCTAGAGCCTCATGGTGATGAGAAATTATTTCCTTCTCAAAACAACATCATCACAGATCGTTACCCCGCGTATGGGAAAATACAAGGAAAGAACAATATAAACTGTTCTATCCTAAATTTAAATATATTTCATATAAGAACTAATTTGTTACTTTGAAAAGAACTTGTCTACCTCCTATCTAGCGGTTTTTTTTCCTATCTGTTTATTCAAAGCGTGGTATGAAGAATAAACTCTCATCGTCTCGCATTACAACCGGGTACAACCGATTTGCCATAATTGAACTTCACAAACAAGGAGATAAACCTCCGTATGCTATTGAATATGACTCATCTAACACTGCTACTAATATAAGCCACATGGATAGGTTTATTCTTCTGCTTCTAATCGTCTTTCCCAAGCGGGCCCTCCGCGTCCTATCTCAAATATACATGCTTGTCATCATTTGTCTGATACCCTGATCATAACATTCACGCCTTTTGAAAATATTGCAATTACATTCAGTTATTAGAAAATGAGTAAACCAGGTATTTTGGTTATTCATTCCATAAAACAAATGGATGAATAACAAAATAAGTTGCTAAGAAAATAAAAAGTGTGCTTTTAGTATTTTCCCTTCGATAGAAAGTAAGAAGCCTAACAATGAATCGCGCATAAGCCGCCAGTATCACACCTGATGTTAGTGCCAATTTATAAACGTTCTACGACGTGGCAGTGAAAAAATGCAATAATGTGTGACACTTTCACTACTGGTCAAATTCTTGGTCTCACATGCATGTTTATAGCATGAGATACACCTTCTCACCGCCGACACGGTGGAAAATTTGACCCACGAGAAGGCTGACTTTAATTAAAAAGACTATTAAAGCAAAGCTAACCGATATAGAGAAGAAATGTTCTATGGTCTCAAGGCTATTCGCCTCCCTAAGCGGACCCTCCGCGTCCTACTCGTTTTATAAATCCTTAGTCTTTAATTCTTTGCCAGCATCCATCCTAGGAACACTTTTCGATGACCTTTGTTCAGTTCAAAAGGTCTGACAACCTAATACCAACAATCAATATGCAACTAGCGATTTGAAATTGGTTCACTGTTGTAGAACCCCTTGGTCCGAAATACACCTTGAAGCCAGCACCTTGTTATACATATTTGCGCCTTTGTTTTGATTTGCTGTGTTATTTTGACAGAATATTTGAGAGTGTGTTCATGCGAGTTCATTATTAGGGGCGCATTATTGACTTGGGACCGAGCTTGGGACCGATGTTCTAGTACTGACTGAGCCAAGAAAAAAATCGTTTTTGTCTGGGACCTACTGGTCTTAGAGTTACTCTATGGTATTAGCAACAATCAATATGTAACTAGCAATTTGAAATTGGTTCACTGTTGTAGAACCCGTTGGTCCGAATTACACCTTGAAGCCAGCACCTTGTTATACATATTTGCGCCTTTGTTTTGATTTGCTGTGTTATTTTGACAGAGTATTTGAGAGTGTGTTCATGTGAGTTCATTATAAGGGGTGCATTATTGAGCTTGGGACCGAGCTTGGGACGATGTTCTAGTACTGACTGAGCCAAGAAAAAAATCGTTTTTGTATGGGACCTACTGGTCTTAGAGTTAGTCTATGGTATTAGCATAGACTAACTTTAAGACCAGTAGGTCCCATACAAAAGCGATTTTTTTCTTGGCTCAGTCAGTACTAGAACATCGTCCCAAGCTCGGTCCCAAGCTCAATAATGCACCCCTTATAATGAACTCACATGAACACACTCTCAAATACTCTGTCAAAATACCACAGCAAATCAAACAAAGGCGCAAATATGTATAACAAGGTGCTGGCTTCAAGGTGTAATTTGGACCAGGGGTTCTACAACAGTGAACCAATTTCAAATCGCTAGTTACATATTGATTGTTGGTATTAGTGTCATGAGCAAATTTTGCGCATTTCACTAATATTGTTGTGACTACTGGGCCAGACCTTATATAGACGTCATTGACGCAGCACCACGTTTTCGGCTTCACGATTGTTGTTCATGGATGACAGGCGCTTCAGCCCTGTGAATTCACCCTAGCTGTGTTGTTAAATTCACCAATTGCCTTTGGTGACTGAATTTGATGAGTTACGCTGTCAGTTTTTGTATCATATCGTGCAACCGTGACACATGATTCATGAGTTTGATACACAGTTTTTGTTGCACATATATTTGAGGGTGTGCGTGTACTTAAATAAATTTATTGTTTTCGTACAAACTCACATAAGATAGTGGGAACTAAAGACAAAATCAAAATAAACTAAATTTGAAATCAACTTGGAGTAAATATCTCGTTAGGCTTTGCTCCAATCATATTTGAGTTTATCTTAGTTTTTTTTTTCTGAATTCTATACAGTACATTTAGATTTTGAAACATATTGAAATGTATTTTCATGAGCTGATATAGTTTCGTTTGGATTAAAAATTATTTTGCAAACTGTAGAACGAAGGAAAAATCTTGGAATAAATGGAATGTGTCCCACTATACATAACCTCTTAATTAAATTGGGTTAATACTTATAAAAATCTTAAGCCCTTGCTACATGTATAAAATATATACGGTTACCTATAATAAATAATTTTATGATACATGATCATTTCTATAAAATAACTCATACTAAAAATTTTGTTTAAATTTGTTCAATTAATTTTTTAGATTTTGTTTATTTATTCTGTATATATAAAATTATATTTTATATATTATATAAAATCACAAGTTCATTAGTTTCTCGGCCAATTGTAAATCCGAGCAAATTTTGATTTAGTGGTAGTATTGTATGAAGTCTAGAATCACGGTTCTCAGTGGCAAGAAATGAAGTAAAATTTTAACGCTGAAAACCCGCGAAAATTGGGTTAAAGGATTAAAAGTATAAAGTTACGGTCGTTCGGAGTCGATTGGTGATATTTTTCAGTCCGGTCGCAACGTAGTAGCAGTGGAAAAAGTGACTGCTAACCTTTCCCCAACTATCCAACATCCCAGTGATTTCTCGTGGAAGTGCAGAGGATTTCTCGGCTTCCTAAAAAGCGAGTATCATGTCAACACATTCCTTCCCATTCCCTACTTGACCAGCATTCGGGCACGGCCAGCGCCGGTATTGCTTTATAATGGGTCACCAGTTTTTAAACATTGAAGATGTATGTTAGGCCCAAACATCATCGGTTGGTTCTTTGTGTAAATACAGCTGATCTGGCTATAACGGAGCTGCATGCGTGGGCGGTCAATCATACTCATGCTGATGCAAATAGTAAATGCGAGCAAATGTTTTTTTTTTGGGAAACGATACCTATGGAGTTAATCCAAGAGTTACATTTTTGTTTAATGTAAACCAAGATGCCAAACAGAATTGGCAATTGTTTTACCTAGATTTATTTGATTGGCTACAAATTATGAGCCTAAGAAATGCCCACAGGCAAAGTAAAAAGTAATATATATATATTTTTTTGTCTATTTATAGATGTATAGATGATCAACATTATAGGCCGATCCGAAAGTTCGTTAACAATTTATATAAAATTTGCGAAACGAATATGAGCTGTGAGTTCACTTTGGAATGTTTAATGCCATTCCAGTAGAAATAATAATAACAAGGTGGCGAATTTGTGCCTGCCTTGACCTACCCCGCATGGAGATGTGTGGCATAAATGTATACGTTTGCTTCGAAACACTGCCTAACAAAAGCACTCAATTTCAAAACGATTTCTATTCAATTTTTAAAACCTGCCTAGCTCTATCGGACCTATCCACACTTTCTCTTCTCATCTTTGGTTCTAGCAGAAATTGCTGTCCACTCCTAGGGTTGCATGTTTATAAGAAGGATATTTCCAATTTTCAAACATTATAATTGATTACGGGCTTCATGCAACAACACAAAACATGATTAGTTAAAAGAAATATTAAGGTTTCTCAGTTTATTTCCATAGTTACTACTACTTTTTTGCATAATTTGTCATGAAGACATTACACATTGATTTGACTTCGATTGCGTCCTGTCAAGTAACATACCAAATCAGTGCTGCAACTGAAATTCCATCACCTTGAAGAAGAATACTTTAATTCAGCGGTTGGTACTGGTTCGTAGTCGGATCACGTCGCCGTCATGCTGTCCGTATTCTAATCTTTCTTATGGTCTATATTTTCACAATTCACAATAACCATGACAGGTTTCATCGTAGTGATTTTGTGTTCATTCCTCCATTTCTAGGACACATCTTGTAACTCTTTGTTCGTATAAACACTGATATGCAAAATATGATAGTTATGATTCTCACAACCGATTGAATAATGAATCAACAAAAACAACTAACCTTGATAGTTTTAAGTATAATCATTGGATCACAGCAAGAATAACAACGATAACAACAACGCGTAGCATAAAACATCATTTTTACTGTGGGCAGCACAATTCACTCCACTCTGTGGGCAGAACCAGCAGAATCGAAGCGAACCGGAAATGACTACGGAAAAAGGAACTCTTTCGAAGGTAAAAATAAATATACGAAACCGAACTTGTTCACACTCGTTTAATGATCGATCTTCTTTTTACGAATACAAGATTTGGAATGGATGGATAACTGTACACTTGCTACTTCTCGCTGCCGTGATGCTGGTGTGCGTGTTAGATAGTAAACAGTCAATGACGTCATCGTTATGCTGTGAGGGGTAGTAAAACGGTAGCATGGTTAAACCATAGATAGGTGGTCGGTGTTATCTCCCACACTCCTCCTCAACGATCCCCGGATCTACTTATCTCGAAACTCCGCTCATCTCCACCAGCTGCCGAAATTTTGTCGCACCCAATGGCTTTGTGAGTGCGTCCGCTATCATCTGCTCCGTTGGACAGTAGATTAGATGAACTTCGCCTCGCTTCGTCATGTCCTTCACGAAATGTTGTCTCGTGTCAATATGTTTAGACTTCTTGCTTGTGCGCTCCGATTTGACGAAAGACAGGCAGCTTTGATTGTCTTCGTACACAGTTGTCACCTTTGTAACATCTTCTCCCAGATCTGCCATCAACCGCCGAAGCCAAACGAGCTCCTGGCACGTTTCGCTTAATGCGAGGTACTCAGCCTCCATCGATGACAGACTGACACACGATTGACGCCGACTCGCCCATGCGATGGGGCCGCTTCCGTAAAGAAATATGAACCCAGTAGTAGATCTTCTGCTTGCATGATCTCCGGCCCAATCAGCATCGGAGTAGCCAATCAAGGCCCATTCCTTTCCAGGTTCGAATCTTAGTCGCATATCCATAGTCCCCTTCAAATATCTCACAATACGCTTCGCAGCTTTCCAATCCATCTCGGTTGGTGCACTAACTTTTCGACCAAGTATGGAGACACTCGTAGCGATGTCTGGTCTGGCATTCACCGCCACATACAAAAGAGCTCCAATGAGACTTCTGTACAGAAACGCATCCGGAAATAGTTGACTGGAATCGTTTACTCCTACGTACCCAGGATCCATTGGGGTACTCGACGCCTTGCATGCTCCTAGGCCAAACTTCTTGATTAGCTTCTTGATATAACTCGTCAGCCGCAAGTTGTAGTAACCGCTCGCACACTGAACTTCGAATCCCAAGAACTGCTTCACAGCACCAAGGTTCGTGACATCAAATTCTTACGCAACGATTCAAACACATCAGTAAGCAATTCCTCCTTCGTACTGCCGACCAGGATATCATCCACATATATCAGCAAGAAAAACGACTCCTCTATCGTCGTCTCGAATGTACAAACAAGAATCTGAAGAACATCGCTTGAATTCAATCTTGACTAACGCACTATGCAGCGCTCGGTTCCAGCAGCGCGCAGACTGTTTTAGTCCGTATATGCTTTTGTTCAGCTTACACACGAGGGTCTCCTTCCCGGTAGTCACGAAACCCGGAGGCTGACGCATATATATCTCCTCCTCAATCGTGCCATGTAAATACGCTGTCTTAACGTCGAAGTGATTGAGCACCATTCCTCGCCTACCTGCCACAGCAAATAATGCCCGGAAAGTCTCTTGTCTCGTCACCGGTGCAAACACATCGAGGTAATCCCCACCATAGCGCTGCCGATATCCCTGCGCTACAAGCCTGGCCTTGTGTTTTACTGTTTCTCCTGTTTCGTCACGCTTCAACTTGAAGACCCAGCGTGACCCGACGGCCTTCTTCCCCGGCGGCAACTCTACCAAGTCCCAAGTCTTGTTCGCTGCATGGGATTGCAATTCTTGCTTCATTGCTTCCTTCCAATCAGGACTATGTAGCGCATCACGGTAATCCGTCGGTTCCTCGGCCTCATCTATAGCGATACCAACTACGAAATCATTGTAACGTGCTGGTAAGACACCGCGGTTACGCCTACGCAATGGTGTTTCTTGTCCTCCTGACCTCGAACATCCTCAGCAGCAGAACCATCTGAGACGGCATCATCCCAACCTTCAAAATCTGACGACGAAGCATCGCCATCCTCGCAATCGTTGACCTCTTCAACGGGAACATTCCCTATATCTCCTCCAGTGATTGGGATCTCTACCTCAGCTACAGGGTCTTCCGGTTCAGGTACCGGTTCCATTGGCTTCTTGACTTGATCAGACCCATTGCCCAGTTCAATGAACTTTGCATCCCGGCTGACCGTAACTTTATTGGTTGCGCGGTCCACAAAACGATAACCTTTGCGATCTTCTGCGTACCCTACAAAAGTAAGCTTAACCGATTTGAAGTCCAGTTTTGACCGCTTCTCTTCCGGCACTTGTACGTAAGCGTCACAGCCGAATACGCGAAGATTTGCTAAGTCTGGTTTCTCACCCGTCCACATCTCAAAAGGAGTCTTGCTTTCCACCCGTGACGGCAACCGGTTTTGAAGATATGCTGCCGTCAGGACAGCCTCGCCCCAGTACAGCTTCGACATTTCTGCATCTGCTTACATGGAAAGGGCCATCTCCTGCAACGACCGATTTTTGCGCTCGGCCATGCCGTTCTGTTGGAGGAACAGAGCATCATGTACTGAGCTTTAATTCCTTCCGATGTATAAAACTCCCGGAGATTGCGACCAGAATATTCACCCCCACCATCCGATCGAAACACGAGAGGCTTCCTCCCAAATACATTCTGTACCCACCGGACGTATTGTATAATTTTATCTGCAGCCTCATCCTTGGTCTTGAGCAAATGAACCACGGCGTAACGACTATAGTCGTCGATTAAGGTCATAATATATCGATTACCTGAGGGTGTGGTGGTCTCCATGGGCCCACACAAATCCGAATGAATCAGCTCCAGGGGTCTCGAAGTCGTCCTCTCGACCAAAGCAGGAAACGGTGCTCGAGCCAGCTTCCCCTTTAGATAGCTCTCGCATGTGATACGAACACCGCAGTCTTTCATTCCAAAACCGCGCACGAGATCCTCGGATTTCAATCGTCGCAGAACATCGGGATCCCGGTGTCCGACTCGTCGATGCCACGTATGCTGGCATTGTTCGTGATGATCACCAGTCACTTGGAGCGAACACTCCTGAATTCGCAGCTTATACAAACTTCCCAATTTGTTGCCAATCACTATCACTTCACCATGTACATTGCGAATCTCGCAACCCGATGCGCCGAAATTCACGGAAAACCCGTTTGCAACCAACGCTCCGACCGAAATCAACCCACCGTCTAGTTCCGGAACAAACAGTACATTCTTCAGAGTAACTTCAACTCGCTCTCCGCACGCATTCTCACTGTACACGATTCCCTTACCGATTCCCGACGCTTTCGTTTTCTTACCGTCGGCCAAGGTCACTGTTGCACCAACGGTTTCCCGTAATTTCGCGAAAAACGATTTGTCACACGTCATGTGACACGTAGCGCCACTATCGATTACCCAACAGTTACGAATCGCTGCACCAGCCACAAAGCAAACCGCCCTATCGGTGGCATCACCATCAGCTTGTTTAGCTTTTGGATTTTTATCTCCACTTTTCGGCTTCTTATCGAAATCTGCCTTCTTCTGCGCGCGCCACTTTTTACAATGCTTTCGAACGTGTCCCGGCTGCTGGCAAAAATAACACAAATGCTCCTTTTTGCCACCCGCAGCATCTAACTTCATAGCTTTTACATCGTCCGCGAATGATTCACCACGATTTTGACGCTGTCGGTACTCTTCTAGCAACCGATTCTTCACTATCAGTACAGTCCAGTCCGCGTTAATCTGGCTCTGCATACCATGCACCAGATTCAGATAGGACGACGGCACACTTCGAAACACCATCGCGATGCGCAGCGACTCTTCGAGATTCTGGCTGGCTGCCGTAAGCTTGTCGAACAAATCTTCCATGTTCCAAGGTGGGCTGCCATGCAGCCACCCTCCGACAAACTAGCACTGCACAAAAGATTCAGGTAGTGAACAATCGTCGACATGGACACTTTCTCGTGGTGGGTTTTTAATGCTTCCCACATACCCTTAGCACTTTCACAATTTTTCACTACTTTGAACTGGCTCTCGTCCAGAAAGAGCCCAATGTTTGCACGCGCTTTTCTGTCTTTTGCTTTCCATTCCTCCGTTTCAGGTTCTGGCTTCGCAACAGATATCACTTCCCAAAGGTCCTCACGCTCTAGCAGCCACTCCATACGCTGCTTCCAGGAGCCCCTATTTGACTGGGTGAGCTTCGGAAAAGAAACTTTTGCACCTTCCGCCATTTCAACACAAAATCAACCGCTTGGAATTTTCTCGATCGGAAAACAAAAATGGAGTCGCACTCCGCACAATCGATCGGAACGAAATTCTTTTTTTTTTCGAATGTTCGACACTTTTCCGCACTATTCACGATCTGGGCCCACAACCTGTGGGCAGAACCAGCAGAATCGAAGCGAACCGGAAAAGACTACGGAAAAAGGAACTCTTTCGAAGGTAAAAATAAATATACGAAACCGAACTTGTTCACACTCGTTTAATGATCGATCTTCTCTTTACGAATACAAGATTTGGAATGGATGGATAACTGTACACTTGCTACTTCTCGCTGCCGTGATGCTGGTGTGCGTGTTAGATAGTAAACAGTCAATGACGTCATCGTTATGCTGTGAGGGGTAGTAAAACGGTAGCATGGTTAAACCATAGATAGGTGGTCGGTGTTATCTCCCACACTCCACTTCACGTGTATTTTGCTAACCACCACCCAATGGTACATTTGTCGAAGAAAATCCATCTGGCCGCATACACTATCCGTCTCTCTTAACTTGCTCTTAGATTTTCTACAGAAATGGCTAACATCAACTATTTTGAGTAATATAATAAATAAAAACGTAACGTAATGCAATAAATAAAAATAACTAACAACTGCAAAGCGCAGTTTCAAGCACATCACTTTTTCTCCATTAGCTTGTTTTTGGTCTTACTAGAACTGTCAAAATACACGTTTGTCTTCTTCCTTTTGCTCCACATCACAACTCAACAGCTCACTGTGATCCACCTTACGGTGGATTGATGAGCTGCATGGTGGTTGCATGTGAGCTTTTATCTTGTTGCGTGACATCGCTGTGACATTTCCAGGCAAGCTCATCAAAAAGCTACTGGTGAGAAAAACAACAGCACTCTGTTTTCAAGGTACTTTGGTCTTTGTATTCACAACGAGTGGAACGGTATGAGCATAACATGATTCGTCAGCCCGTTTACTGGGGAGTGCTCAGTCGAATCGTTTTGAATTTTTCAAAAGGACATTGAAATAAAAAAAATTTGTACCAACTGTCCCATCTTAGCATTCTTCTCCGGTAATACGGTAATACTGCCATGGTCGGCCTTCTGTCCAAGCATCAAACGTCATCACCCACCTTGACGTCGGAAATACTCAACCAAAGGAGCTAGGACGGTAGATATAAACGGAGCGATGCCTTGAGCATTTATGAGGGTCCAAGCTGCGGCGGTTTTCATTTACTACGTGGTTAATCTGAGAGAGCGATGCCACACTGTAGCTGTAAAGACGGTGTATAGCTACTGAATGAAAAACAGATCGTTCGCCATTTACGAGCATTCCATTTACCTCCTGCTACGTCCAAATCACTTAGTACCACACCATCGGAGCCAGCACGGTCTATTGGTTGATTAGCTTACCTTGATTACAAATAGAAATTAGCAGAACGAGCATCTTGTTTATTTAGAGCGAGTTAATTAAAAGCAGCAGCACGTGTCAAACTGAAGAAAATTAAAAATCCTGTTATGATCATTTGATAGAAGGGAAAAAGGAGGGAATCGGTTTAATTGATCAAGAAGTCTACCTGGAAATGCGACACGTGCACCATCAATAAGTCCATCAAATACAATTAATATACGAAAAAGTTCAGGATCTTCCTCAAATTTTTTTCAAAAAACATTTCACTGCTCAAATCGTTTATTGATCTATTTATGCCATTTAATATATTCTCGTTCATATGTATTTGGTCACTCTCCTTACTGGAAGAGAAAGACATCCTTTGATACAATTTTTTTGATTCCGCAATATTTTAAGTTTAAATTTCGACTTCATTTCTTAGGTGATTCCATTTTTAAACTAGATACGAGATACCTACGAGATACTATTAAAACTTCATCCAATAATCAGACCTGATTTATATTATTCGTAGATGAGCTTCATGAAGCAAATTCACAACGATTTCTTGATGTAGATGAAATGATGATCGCAGTAAGCTTAAATTTTATAACAATTACATTGGGGTGCCATTTTTCTGATAGTACTCTGCTAATTATGACGCACAGTGAGGAAATTCTGAAAAAAGAAAAAAAATGATGGCCAAATCGTTTTCGCACCTTTTTAACTTTTATGATATGGTATGCTCAAAACGTTTGCCTGTTTTTTGCATTTATTTTTTTCGTTTTATATTCATTGTTCACTTCTACAGCAATCATTAGAGTACTGAATTTTTACTCTAAAAATATATTATTACTTTTATTGAGACCTAGGTTGAGATCAATCTTTATTTATTTTCGATACCTTACACTACCATTTATCTTTTTAACATGCTTTCAGAGTTTTTGATTATATGAAACTGGTGGATTTGATGGTGGATTCATCAACATGTCGGATGGGAAAAGACTCAAATCCTGGGTGAAGGAAGTGGTATGGTGTATGGCATTGTGCAGTCCGGTGAAGCCATGAAGATTGATGTGAAAGGATGAAATTTGTGCCTGGACTGTCCACAAACCTGATCTCGGTCGGGAAGTTGACTCAGAAGAACAATAAAGTGATGTTTCACAATGAAGGTTGTCAGATCACGAACAGTGAAGGTAGAGTGTTAACAACCGGATCTCACTATGGTGGGTTGCCGATGCGTCATTGATGATTTCAGCCGGTTCACGATAACCTACCTTCTGGAAGCCGAAGTCAGAGGTTGCTGAGATACTAAAGGACTATGTCCATTGGGTCGAACACCATTTCGGTCACAAACCACGTGTAGTTCGATGCTGATGGAGGGGGCAAATCCAACAATAAAGAACTGCGCAGCTTCTACAAACTGGAGGAATCCAACCGCAATTCACTACCCCCTACTCTCTCAACAAAACAGAGCAGCAGAACGCAAAAACAAGTCACTGACGAGTAATGGTAACATGTATGTTGGATGATTCTGTGATGGAGAGGCTCTTCTGGGGTGAGGCTATATTAACTGCCTAACGAGTGGAGATGGAAACCAGACATTAGCCATCTTCGAGTATCACGTAGCAAAGCATACGTCTTCTTCTTTAGCATTTCCAAGCTTATTGCTTTAACAATTCGCATATTGGTTGCTCGCAACTTAGTGTTCCAAATGCACTTTCACAGTTATTAGTTGCTAGCTTTCGATGCCGAGGTACCATTTGTGCATTAGTAGGATTGTGTGGCAAGTGAAATCATACCGTATGCCTGGGGGAGTAAAGAAATTTTCATTAACGAAAACTTCTAAGACCAGACCGGGAATCGAACTCAGCCTCCTCCAGCATAATGTTGCTTTGTAGTTGCGCCTTTACCGACTGAGCTAGAAGAGGACACCAGCAAAGCAAAAGTCATGTGCCGCATACCAAGCGTAAGAATCTGGACAGCAAAGGAAGGAAGCTGACGATTGTCGGCTACGCGATGGAGCTGAAAGCATACCGCTTCGTGGACCTGAATACGGATCAGGTTACAGTGAGCCGTGAAGCTCGGTTCATCAAGTTGGATAACAGTTCTTCGTTGGTGAAAGTATCAGCCCCTGTAATGAAGAAAAGTGATACAGTGAGAGAAGAAAATGAAGAAGACATTGAACTGTTCTCCCTTAATGAAGAGAGAGAAGTGTTTGAAGACTTTTATGAAGCTGAAGAAGATGAAGTGAGTTCCAGCTCCGAACGTTAGTCGCTCAGGATGACTGTATCTTGAAAAGTGGTCACGGAATCTGGAGGATTTTGACCCGGGGTATGCCCTCGGTTTTGCGGCATGTGCTGTTGAAAGGCCGGTCGATAATAAAGAAGCTCTGAAAGATCTGTGTGTGACGCGGAGCTATGGTGGAAGAGCTGAGTCTCATCGTTGAAATAGCACACGGAAGTAGTCCCAACTATCAGAAGGAAGAAAAGCAATCGGTTCCAAAATGGGTGTATAAGGAGAAACATAATGAACTTGATTCTTAGTCGTGATGCTGGGTTTTGCTCAGTGATCCGGAGTCGACGTAGATGACGTATTCGCGCCTGTGACGTGTCAAGCAACACTTCGAGCCTTGCTTTCGGTGGTGCGAAGAATAACGTAGTACGTTCGTCACATGCGGAGTCAAGATAGCCTACCTCTTTGGTTCACTTAAGGGGAAGGAGTACATGGTGTACCGTCTATTAGTACACTGACAAGTTGCTCAAAGTTTTTGGCATGGAATAGTGTAAAACAACCAAGTCGTTCATGGACCCCGGGTATGTGGAAATGGTTGAAACTAAACAGGTAACCAATAAGCATTAGCATTTGCAGTACATCAACCCCAAACCTGCATTTCAAATGCTACAAGCATTAAATTAACATTATATCAGCATCTTGAATGCTATCTGTTGTAAAGTTAAATTTCAAATGCTATTTAAATGCTTGTAACCTGAAATAAGCATTTGGAATGCAAAATAGCATAAATGAAGCATTATCACAGCATTACAAAAGCAGCCGTATATTGCTCTCGAAGTCGAGTTATTAGTACGAGACACTGAAGAAGTTTTCACATTGTAGACAAAATACGCGTATATGTCAAGATAAGCAAAGGTAGTTGGAATTAAATGGAAAATACTCATTTTTCTTCTCATTTCTAGTTGTTTATTATTGTTTTTAATAATAATGCTTGGATTCTATGGGATGCGCTCTAAATTTATGTTATTTGTTCAATGAATCTGAGTTATTTTAATTTTGGTTTTGGCTGAATGCCAACAGGAAAATAACCTACCGATTAATGACTGGCTCATGTTGCGACCGTCGGAGGCTTGCCTCGCCTTCATAGCTCCGCCATTCTCTCGGAGGGAAGTTCACGTTCAAATACGCTACCCAATGAATGTTGGAAACTAATACGTTTTTGAATTTGATTTAAAAAATTGTTATTTTTGTTCGAAACATGCTTTCTATTAGCTTCAAATAAATTTATGTTTCAAGCTAACAGCGATATTTTTTAATTTAAATGGACGAAATTTGTATCCGTACCATGAAATTTCAGCAAAATTAATCATTTTTACTGGTAAATAGCTTCAACATTTGTGGTATATTTGAAAACTTCCAGATGGATTTCGCGAAGCGATATAATCGCAGTGCGGTAAAATCAAATACATTTATAGTCATATCTTCTGTTACTTTTTTGTATGGATCGTCACGTTTTCCAAAATCCCCCCCCCCCTTACTGTGTGACACAATTAATGGACCTCTCAGATGAAAATTTTTGCGTTACACTTTGTTCAACTTCTTTCAGCGGTGTTTTTGCGTACGTATTCTTGACTTTCATGTTTCTAGACGAAAGATCCGCAGCAGAAACTACCATTTCAAGGGTTAAGGCTGGTTTACAGTTCGGGAAAAAGTGCGTCACGGGATTTGGGGCACCTGTGTGTTTTAAATGGAGCCAGGGATTTAATTCGTTTTCTGAAGTGTAAACCTGCTCCACGGGATTTACCCAGGAACAAAATTCGCCTCTACAAACTTCTCTTTGGCGGGAACAAATCATTCCTGAATTGTTTCCGGGCGGATTTTAAAGTTTGAATCCCGGAAAGGAGAAACAGCAAAATGTCAGAAAGAGAGCCGAGTTTAGAAAGATTTTGTTCGATTTTGATTTTACCAAGACTTTGATGGGACTCGGATGTCGTCGTACGTTGATGAACAGCTACCAGGATGAAATGCCATTGAATCAATAAACATAAAGTTTGTTCCAAAAAAAGAAAAGCGTTGGAAAAACGACAAAACGGAACAAGGAGATTGATATCAGGTTGTTTTCACAAGAAATTTTAAAACATGATTCGACAAATGATCAAAATTTCTAGCATTTATTTTGACAAAATTTGTGAGGAAAATCCGGTGGTTTTCAAAATCATTCATTTTTTCAACGTTCCAGCCAGGGAAAAACTTTGCAACACGCCATACGCCAAATCAGATGCGAATTTACGTCATTTAGTGTGGCGTCGGAGAAACATCATCTGAAAATTTCCCGTGCCAAATCCCGAGCGAAATCCTGCTTCAAATCCCGTGATGCTTTTCCTGAACTGTAAACCAGCCTTTAAGTTAAACGCAACACCAATAATTTTCACCTGCGGAACGTTCACTAATTACTTCACGCAAAAATGATTTTTAATACACCCTCCTCCTCTCTGTCACGTTTTCTGTATGGACCTTCAAATTTTTTTGTATGGATCGTCACGTTTTCCCGCAGAAAAAACAATTTTACAATAAACACATTACAGGTAAACCCAAACATGAATTTAGTTTTATTCTACACAAATATAAACTCGCTTTATTGCAAACATTTTCTATTTTTGAAATCAAGTGATATTGATGTTTGAAATAAAAATCATTTTATTTTAAATATATTAATTACATTAAGACATACCAATTTTTGAAACAAGAATAAATTACAAAATGTGTTTAAATAATATTTGTATTTATCATTACGTTCTAAATTTATTTGATTCATTCGATGAATATGGGTAATTTAATTTTAGTTTGGCATGAATCAAGCGAATAACTCATTGGATTACAATGATTGGACGTCGCAAGCTTCTACAACCACAAGCATTATTTTTTTCCTTTTAGACCATCCTTACTGGTGGGCCTGTATCTGGGGAAATATTCTGATGACTGAGAGCGTCCTCATTTTGATTTATCCACCCACTGCACCGGTCGTCTACAAAAGGTAACAC
This sequence comes from Aedes japonicus, assembly GCA_034211315.2. Taxonomy (NCBI): domain Eukaryota; kingdom Metazoa; phylum Arthropoda; class Insecta; order Diptera; family Culicidae; genus Aedes; species Aedes japonicus. Next base: position 52,828 of record JASCZW010008208.1, read on the forward strand.
AACAAGAATCAAATTTGTTCTCGCCCGGTTTCATTGAATACTTTTCCGCACAATTTCTGGGTTTGTCCTAGAGATTGATCTTTTGAAACATTCAGCCGGGCGCACTGCAAAACATTTCGTCGTCTTTGTTGCGTTCAATTCCGTCCACGGGATTTGATGCACTCATTTTCCACAACATATCACAATAAACGTGAAGCGTTAGCAAAAACACACCTTAATTTCGTACATTTGTGGTACGGCGTTGAGTTGACAAACAGGAACAATTTCATCGATATTAAACAGAAACACACGCTTATTCAGGGTCAACCCCAGTTCTGAGTCGATTGTACCATTCAGCGGTACGTATGGCTACCCAATATTGAGTAACTGTACGTTGACTCACTTCTTTGAGTAAGCGGCGATTATACGGAGATCTGAGTAGCCATTCACTCACTGTCAAATGAATGAGGTTTTTGAATCATTTCACTCAGTTTTTCAAATATGCTTAAATTGATGCAGCATACCTTTAAATAATTTGAACAATGTTTAAATTACAAAACAACTTTATTTATTTATTAGGTAACATGATCGATACTATGAATCAGTTATTGATCAGTTCAGATACACATAAGGAATAAGTATATGCTCAGTCTAAATGAACGATGGTAGAGCCAAAGTTTAAAACATCAATCGAGCTCAGCCTGCTTTGCCTCGGTATGAAATCCACACACGTCATTTGGGCTTCGATTGCTATGGTTCATGGTTTTGTAGCACAGAATGGGCCACATCATTTAGCATCTGAATCCGGGGTTGGTACCCTTCACCTGAACATCAAATCATTTGCAGGTACAGATCAAATATGCGACGAATTGAAGAACTTTCACGATTTCAACTCCTTGGAAAGCA
>JASCZW010008209.1:0-20873 GCA_034211315.2 Aedes japonicus
AGGGCTATTCCCAAGTCAAGAGCATCGATTACGAGGAGACTTACTCGCCCGGTATGTGCTAAAGTCCGGTACCCGATGTCGTTAGCTGCCAGAATGGATCTCAAGATACACCAGAGTTGATGCAGAAACGGCGTTGTCGTGCTGCGACGCCGCAAGGTGAAAGAGGAAGATATATATGGAGTAGCCGAAGGATTCATCAACAGTAGTAGTTCGAAGAAAGTAGTAGTTCGAAGAATTCTGAAGAAGCAGCTCACAACGAACTTCCTGATGAATGATCTCGGATTGGCCAAGAAAAAGTCCTTGAATGCGAGTCGAGCGAGGAGAAGATGCCGTATTTGGACCAGAGCAGTATATTCAACAGCTGCTGGAACGCTTTAGCATGAGTGAGTGTGCAGTAGTGTCCAGTAGCAACCTCGGCAGATCGCAAACTGTAGTTAACGAATCGATGAGCCTCTTTGCCCTCGAGGAAGAACGGAAGCAGATGTGTGTTTTGCGGTAATTGAAAGGGACGAAGGAGTGATGAAGCTTATCTCACCGCAAGGGGGCGAGATGACCGTTTCGTTGAATTCAGCGACGCCGGGTGAAGGCAACGACATCGAAGTTGAGGCGTTCCATCACCGGGTACGTATTTATGAAGTCGGCGGCGGGTCAGGGCCTGTTCGTGGAAATTGTCGGAGGCAACCCACAGTGGCTTTGTCGACAACGGAAGCGGGAATACATGACAGTATCTTCAGCAGCTTCAAGAAGCTATCTGGTGGCGAGGGATTACGACGCGAGATCACAACCCTCTGCGACAACAAGAGCGCGATCCATTTAGCTGAGAGGAGGTCGGATACTCAAACCACGCAACATGCTTATGTACCGATATTCGCCATCATTTTGTTCGAGAGAAGATTGAGGAGAACACTGATCGAGTTGCAGCACGTTAGCAGTCAACAACAGGTCGCAGATTTTTCTAACCAAGGCGATTCCGGCTCCCGAATTTGCCCCGCTCGCCCGGCTTTGGGACGGGAAATAATCTAATCTGGCGTTTGAACCGGGTTTATCTACCCGGATTAAAGCAATCTTCCCGGAACTGGAATCTTCGTATCCATCAGTTCATCGAGAACCTGGGATTCATGCGGATTGAGCACTGGCTACTCAGCTTCGACTTATGGAAAAGTGGCCGGGATAGTTATCTACGTTTTCATCTATGTAGATGACGTTCTCATCGCGGGCGAATTAGCTGAAGGTGATTTCAGAACTTGAAAAGTGATTTTTCCGGCTGGAGTTTAGCAGGATGCGCAAACGTGAGGCGGAACTGCTGACTATCCCGGTCAAAACGTTTGGCATGGTTAACTGCCAGTCGTCACCAGTGCCACCGGATCCTCATCTGCGACTCGAGAGAGGAACCGATCTGGAACGCTTTCACCAGGACGACGCCGCACCGTGAACTGGATCGATGCCTGACGTAAACCTCTTTACCGTGACCTGCAGGCCGAGACATCTGTGTTGGTGCGCAACGGAAGAGCACTGGGTGCACCTGAAGAGGGCGGGCACAGCAGGTTATCCAGTAGGTGTATCCGGCGATCGACAGCGGAATAACTTACGGTCTTCGTGGGTGCCGATTGGGGAAACGATCCGGAATGACAGAAGATCTGTATCCGGTTTGGCGATCGAAGCTGCAAGGACAAACCGTGGTTTGGTCTCCTACCAAGACGAAGTCATCTGGTAAAGCGTTGTCATCCACCGAGGCGAAGCTCATGGCACTCTGTCGGGCAAGCTGGTGAAGCAATGTGGGGACGTGGGCCTGTTCTCAAGTCCAGTTCCAGCGAGAAGTGGAAGGAGCCAGTCACATGGTTTTCGAGGACAATCAGCCGTGCATTTCAATCACGTCGGATCCTCCAGGAAGCTAACCGCGGATGAAGCATATCGAAGTCCAGGACTGTTTTGTACGAGAGTTGATTGATCGAGGCAACCACCTGGCGTACCTACCAACGAACGACCAGCCAGTGATATGCTTACAAAGGGATTACCGGCACCACGGTTCCGGAAGTTCAGCGATAAGGTAAGAGCAGCTAATTGAGGTGGGATGTTCCAGGTTAATAACTCATAACATTCACCTACTCTTTGTTTTATGTGTAACTCATACCTGATATCACACAACCCTTGCTCTTTTATCTCTGTCCCAAGAAACGTCAGAACTCTGCTGAGACATATTAGTTAACTAATCGTACGAAAAAATCCATCGTACTATTTTGCCAAAGTTTGCAACTTTTTGCGACCATTGTGCATTAGTGCCGGAAGGATACGGTGGGCAGGGCATGTTGTGCAAGAATGCCGCAACAACAACCCTGCAAAGTTGGTGTTCGCTATTGATCCGGTGGGCACAAGAAGGCGTGGAGCGCAAAGAGCACGATGGGCGGACCAGGCAGAGCGTGATCTGGCGAGGCATTGGGCGTGACCGAGGTTGAAGCGGCAGCCGCAAACCAAGTAATATGTGGCGTACTATTGTTGATTATGTCCCTATCCTAAATGTGATGTTGAACAAATAAATGCATGTATGTATGTATGTGTATTAATGCAACCTGGCCTGATTACAGTTCACTTGATTTGGAAACGGCTGGCCCACAATTGATACGTTGAGGATGCGTTTGCGTGAATTTGACAGGATACCTGTGGGACAGCAGTTGAATTCACGCAAACGCATCGGCAACGTATCAATAGTGGGTCAGCCAGAGAACTTCGTTTGCATTTCGTTGACGAAAGTGTGACAAAAAACTTAGGGGACCTATTCATTGTGGGCAATTCTGAATCATTCTTCCCAAGCTTCCTCCCCAGCCCAAGTATTGGGCTTCTCCCAGTGAACCAAATAGTAAACAATCGTTCCGAGATTTGCCTAATTTGTTTATTCCCTACCAGCAATTAATATCATTTCCTAATATCACATAATTCTCTTAAGTATATCATACACGACCCTCGTCAAAATTTGCCTCTTTCCACTTTTGAACCACTTCCTCGACACATTCATCGGACCTGAATAGTGGCAAAAACTGATCTTTTTTGTACCTATACAACGAACACTGTACCTCCCGATTCCACCTCCACAGCAGAACGTGCCTTCCTTGCAGTCGTAGCTCATCCACCGTGCTGGAGATGTTCTTCACCACCGTCGAGTCGATGTACTTGATCATCTCGCCATCGATCACCACCACATTCGCCTCATGATTACTGGCCATGTTGAGAATTTTTTCACGGAAGTACTCCGCCGAAGAGAAGGCCAGATCGTTTGTCGGTCTCAGCACCAGTGCGTTCACGTGATTGATCTAGAAGAGAAAGCTACCATGAGCAACATATTTCAAAGATGTTCTAAACCTAAAACCTGCCTTCACAACCCGATGCTCAATCCTCGGTCTGGATATCAGGTACAGCAGGAAGCACAGATTCACACTGATTCCAATCAGTATACCAAACTCCAGTCCAATGAACAAACAAGCTACGACCGTCACCAGAAATGGAACGATATCGATTCGCTTGATCCGCCACATTTCAGCTACCGCACGGTACTCGATCATGAACACCATCGCAGCGATGATCACCGCTGCTAAAGTCGCTTTCGGAATGTAATAGAAGTACTCCGTCAACAGGCCCAACGCTGAGAGGACCAATAACCCAGTAAACACCCCACCGAATGGAGACTTCACGCCGGAACTGCTGTTGATGGCGGTCCTCGCAAAAGACGCCGTCGTCGGAATGGATGCAGTAAATGATCCAGCTACGTTGCACAATCCTAAGGCGATCATTTCCTGAGTAGCATCAACGGGATTACCTTTGGAGAAGGCCTTTCCTATCGAGACGACCTCGAGAATCGAGATCAGCGGAATGGTAATTATTGATGATCCAAGTATTTGGAGCATTCGAGGAAAGTCGTAGAATTCGTCTTTGAATGTGGTTGAGAATGGAGGTGGCTCGATCGGAGGAAACCCGGAAGCGACCTTTCCAGTTAACCGGAATGGGTACTGATCTTGACAGGCAAATGCGTACGCTAGAGTACCTCCACTGATGACGATCAAGGCGTTTCTCAGGAGGCAAAGGTATTTTGTGGTAGTTCGCCACCGACCGGTTCCTTGACCTTTGATAAGCTAGAATGGGATAAAATTCCTAATGAGGCAGTCTAAATGATTCATATGTTGAACTTACAGTAAGAAAAACCAATATCGTCAGCGACCCGAACCCAAGCAGGGCGTCCCATAGTCGCGTCTGTCCAGCATTCTCGACAACATTGATCCACGAATCGATGAACCCGCTGGATCGCCCGGCACTGGAAATCCCCATCAGCGATTTCATCTGGCTGCTCATGATGGTAAGTGCAGCCGCTGTTATAAATCCGGTGATGACCGGCATCGATATGAACTGAACTACGAATCCAAAGTTCAGTAGTCCCAACAGGAGAGCAATACATCCGGAAAGAAATGAGGAAAGCACAGCTCCGGCCGGTCCCAGCTCCAGTACTATGTGCTGCACCATCAGCGCCATGATGGCGGTTGGCGCTATCGTGATTTCCTTGACGCTACCGAAAAAGGCGTACACGAACGATCCCATGAAGTTTGAATACAGCCCATACTGAGGTTCCAGATTGGCCACTACGGCGTACGCAATGCTCTGCGGGATTGACGTCAGGCCGACCGTTATGCCGGCTATCGCATCCGAGGCGAACTTTTTGAGATTGTACTGCGGACCCCACAGGAGAAACGGAAACCGTCGGAGGGCATTCTCGCGGGTCCAGATGCCTCGGAATTGGCGCTCCAGCAGCAGGCGAAAGTCCGGAAACTGTTCCCGGTAGTCGAGTTCGGAGTCTGCGAATGAAGTGGAGAAGGAAGTCAGTTTATATGCTGGGATAAAATTGAAGGTGGTTGATCTGTACCAGTCATGGAATGAGATTTTACAGTTTTCGAATGAAATGAGAAATTAAATTATAACTTGATTCACCGTTGAGGTAAGGAAAATTTGAATAACATAATAATTTGATTATCAAGAGGCAGTAGCCATTTTTGGGTTGTAAGACAACATAAAGCCGAGTTTGTAAATTTCTTGAATAATTTAGCGAAATCAACGTACAACACTGTCAACTTAAACTCGTTCCCTAACACAGCCGTCAAAACCCAATATTTATCGTTTTTTTCGTCTTCATTATAGGCCCAGAACTTTTAAATCGAGTGAACCTTGGCTTTCATCTCAGAAAGTACATTGTTGGCCTCGTACCACTCCAACAGTGGCATGAGACAAGATCAGGCAAGATTCTTCAGGAATGGCAAGAGTCGTATTTGAAGGCACTCTTGCTTAGTTTTTTTTTAGTTCCTTGGTTTTTTTTAGTTCCTTGATCATCGAGATTTTTAGCCCTGGGTTGGTTCATCTCCCGTCGTAGTCACTCAAATTCCTTTTGAACATTTTCGTAACTTTTCTGGAGGTGAGATTCGAACTCGTGACTTTGGCGTGATAGGTATGGATGCTATCCACTACGCCGGGGTCGCCCCCACTCTTGCTTATGTATTTCTCCATTTATAGTTCCAGCGGCGCTGAAGGGAGCGCTCATTGCCAGAGGGTTCCGCAACCACAAATCGCCTGCTAGATTAGAGATTTTTTGGCAAAATTTGACTTTTTCTTCATCAGAAAATCCTCTGAAACGTCAAACTTGGACTTGACGACGAAATATTCATAATATTCATACATCATAATCGTTACTCCACGTACGGAGAATACAAACATAACAATTCTCGAGTACTTTTTCAAACAGACGTATTTGATTTTGTACACACTAGAAAATTTTGCAGTGTTCGGTAATTTTTACCGAACTTCAACAACTGAACAGTTCGGTAATCCGATTTAACGGAATTCGGTAAATTACAAGTTCCGTAATTTTATTACCGAATACTGTAAATTTCACCGAAATCCGGTTAATTGGATTACCGAACGTTCAGCTGTTGAAAGTTGGTAAAAATTACCGAATACTGTAAAATATTCTAAGTGTGTAAACAAACAGGAAGTAAGATTCAAACGTAAATTTCAAAAAACTCTCAGCAGCCTCACAGAAACTAACATCAGCATCATGTTGGGGAAATGTTATTCCTTAAGTTAGTGGCCCTAGTTTGCATGAAAGTGCCAAGGGTTTCAAGAATTTAACGTTTGAATCTTACTTCCCCTCCTTGTTTACAAAATAAGATACGTCTGTTTGAAAAAGTACTCGAGAATTATAGTATGTAATTCTGGAAGATTCTGTTTTATGCTTACGCAGAAACTGTAGATATTCAAATATATGCATTCTGACGGACAGTCAAGCTGCGTTAAGTGCTTTCAAGTCAGCAACATGCCCTTCCAAGCAAGTTTGGAAATGAGTTTAATCACTCCTAAAGTTGTCTTGTCGCAATAATGTCAATTTGAACTGGGTTCCTGGCCATTGTGGAATTAATGGAAACGAGAGAGCCGATGAACTAGCAAGACTCGGATCGTTTCATCAATTCGTAGAACCTGAGCCCGTTTGTGATTTATCTGTTCCTTCACTTAAAGAATGCATAAGCTATCCACGTACATTTGCGTTGTATGCGTGTACTTGTGAATGTTTTGATGTGTTCATCATAGTATGTTGTGCGTTTGACTGTCATCTTTTCTTTGTTTACCGTGCAAACAAGGGTTCACATTCCTCGTTTTCAAAATGTCGCGCATGGAAAAAGACATGAAAATTGAGGTTTTGGACACAAGGCAGAAAATGGTGTAACTATGCGACAACTGGCGAAGCGATTTGAAATTCATCACGCGAGTGTAAAATCCATCATAACCAAATTTGGGGAATATTTTTCTTTGGATGAACTACCAGGAAGAGGCAGAAAACCCGGATCTTGCAGCCCTGGATTGGATCAAAAAGTGGTAGCTCTAATTCGGAAGAACAAATCAATTTCGATACATGATTTGGCCAATAAGGCGGAACTTGCGTCGGAATGATTCCACGGCACAAGCAACGGAGCAACCTGAAGTCCAGAAGAAGCAGAGAATCGCCAAACAACGTGCAGAACAGAAGCAACGCGCAGCAACAACGGCCCGGAAATTGCATTAGCGAGTTTTGTAGCGACCGTGCATGTATTTTGATGGACGGCGAGATCTATGCCAAAGAGGAGTCAAAAACCCTTCTAGGTCCACTATATTACACTGCTGTCGTAGGGGAGGATGTAAGCGATGAGGACAGGTGAATGTTCCGATACGTTGCATTTCTGTACAAATTGGGAACGGTCGCGTCTAGATGAGGGTCAGTCGTCCTTGTTCCATATGGGCGATCTAGGATCATTCAGAACGTTCGGTTTTGCGTGACTTGCAGTTTGTGTTGCAGACGGCTAGTTTTTCCATCCCTGAGAGGCGGGATCTTCGGCAAATAAGCGAATATAGCGACCTAACTAAGGCAGAACACTTCACCAACGTTCTCTCCTCATGTGACCTGAAGAGAAGCTACTCGTCCAAATAACAGCCCTAAATAAGTTACCTCGTTGGACCACTCAACCCTTGTGCCGTCCATAACTACCGTGCAAAATGGCGGTGGGTTTAGTTTGCGGGACTGCCTATGGAGGAACATGATAGTTTGGCATCGTTGGATTTTGTTTGTGGTTTCGAGAGGCATCCTTCCTTTGACGGTTATTGCGGTGTCATCTCCTAACAAGAACAACACGCAATCCTCTCCAAGAGGAGGGATATCGGAAATGTAGATGCTGTATAGTAACGGACCAAGCAGGCTACCTTGCGGAACTTCTGCTGGGATTGAAAACGTGTCCGAGAGACACACATTCAACGATACCCTAAACAACCTTTGCTGAACGTAGTTTCGGATGATTTTAACCAGATGAAGAAAGAAAGTTGAAGTTACTAAGCTTGTATACAAGTCCATCGTGTCAGACATTGTCAAACGCCTTTTCTACGTCTAACAACGTCATGGCAGTGGACTTGGACACATTTTTGTTACTCCTTATGGTGCTCATCACCTCAACTAGCCGATAAGTAGTGGAATGCCCTTTTCTGAACCCAAACTGTTCCGGTAGGAGGCTGCTTTGCTCATCGACAAGCTGCAGCAAACGATTGAGGATTAACTTCTCGAACAGTTTCCTCAGCGCTCAAAGAAGGCTTATTGGTCTGTAGCTGATGGAATGACATTGGCTTGAAAATAAGTGCAGTTCCAAGCATTTGTTGAAGATGTCGCTCAATAGTGTGTACACTTTTATGTTGAGTTTTTAAGGATCAAGTTGCAAATCCGTCAAACCCGGGAGTCATGTTCATGTTCATGTTTTTAGTGCCTTTCAGTGCCTAGCAAATCTGGTCTGCAGTTGTTCTGTCAGAAAGCACGACACAAGGGGAGGTTTAAATTTAAATTTGTGGTTGCATTGCGCAATCTGATTTTCGACCGGACTTTAGATCCTCGAGCCTAACAATAACGATGTAGCAACGTGGTTAGCGATCGCATTTGCTTTCTCGAGAGAGGTTATGAGAAGCGAATCGACAACCTTGAGAGGCGGAGCAGGTTTGGAATGCATCTTCAGGACTTTGGCTACCTTCCAGAATAGTCTAGACTGGTCATGCAAGTTTTGGACAAACTTATCGAAACTTTCGTTCTGAATTTTTACCATTCTGGAAGCGATCTCCCTATTCAGATCGGCCTTTTCACGTTTCCTATTCAGATCCCCCGTCCTCTGAAACTGGCATCTACGAACATTTCTTAACCGAATCAATAGTTGGGTGTGGGAACCAAATGAGCTGAATCAGCACAGCTAGTTGGTATTTATAGCTAACGGCATCCTAAGTCAAGGTGTTGCGTTGGTATTGTTTACTCTTACGAAGAGATGAGTTTTATTTCGTTTCACGCTAAGCTGATTATACTCAAATTGAATGATTACACCCAAATCAAAAGGTTAGTTCATTCTCTTGAAATCTTACAAAGCATCTTAATATTTTCTTCCCACGTACTCTGTATACTACAAATAGTACTATGACAATTGCTGCAATACCCATGATTTTCAACATACGAATGGTACCTGTAAAGGGTGATACGGTCAAAATTTGGTCAAGGGAAAACGCGTGTAAATCGGTGAAATCGTTTATTTAAAAAATCAAATTAAATTTCTTTTTCAAGTTCAATTAGTATAAAATTCAGGAAAAATATTCAGTTAGGCTTCCGCTTTTCCAAATCCGAATTGCCGGGCCTTACGCTTGACCCCTGCCATCAGATTTTGTACAGCCACCTTGTCCACCTTCTTCGCCGCAGAAAGCCAGTTTGCCTTGAACTGCTGCTCGTCCTTAGCAGTTTTTTTGGTCTTCTTTAGGTTCCGCTTGACAATAGCCCAGTATTTCTCAATTGGGTGGAGCTCTGGCGTGTTGGGAGGGTTCTTGTCCTTGGGAACCACCTGCACGTTGTTGGCGGCGTACCACTCCATGGCCTTTTTACCGTAATGGCAAGATGCCAAATCCGGCCAAAACAGTACGGAACAACCGTGTTTCTTCAGGAAAGGCAGCAGACGTTTATTCAAACACTCTTTCACGTAAATTTCTTGGTTGACAGTCCCGGAAGTTATGAAAATGGTGCTTTTCAAGCCACAGGTACAGATGGCTTGCCAAACCAGATATTTCTTTGCGAACTTTGACAGTTTCGTGTGCTTGAAAGTATCTGCTACCTTTCCCCTTCCTTTTGCCGTATAAAACTCCTGTCCCGGAAGCTGCTTGTAGTCGGCTTTGACGTAGGTTTCGTCGTCCATTACCACGCAGTCAAACTTCGTCAGCATCGTCGTGTACAGCCTCCGGGATCGCGCTTTGGCCGTCGTATTTTGTTTATCATCGCGATTTGGAGTCACTACCTTCTTGTAAGTCGATAGTCCGGCTCGTTTTTTGGCTCGATGCACGGTTGTAGACGATACACCCAGCTTATTTGCGGCATCTCGGAGAGATAGGTTAGGGTTTCGCTTGAAACTACCGGCAACTCTCTTTGTCGTCTCAGCGGCTTCCGGTTTTCGATTTCCCCCCGATCCAAACTTCCTGGCTGTCGACAAACGTTCCCCAAACACTTTAATTACATTTGTAACGGTTGATTTGGCAACTTATAGCGATTTTGCCAACTTTGCGTGCGAGTAGCTCGGATTTTCGCGATGCGCGAGCAAAATTTTGATACGCTGCTCTTCTTGCTTGGACGGCATTTTGACAACTGAAGAGTGAATTCCAAAATCAAAATAGGAGCAACATTCTACACACACACCTTCAAAATGAGGGGTGTTCAGGTTTTTTAAATGCAAAATTGAAAGAAATACGTCAAGTTGATATTGACCAAATTTTGACCGTATCGCCCTTTAGTACCATGCCGAACTCGATCAGAATTTCCAAGTGCTCCATCTTTGAAACTGGCGGAGTGCGTACTCTGTTCTAAATAGAGTGTCAAGGACCAATCCAGGTCATCCATATTACATCCGCAGTATCTCTATTACTAGAGCACGTTTACCGGCAACACGAGCCGACTGAGCACAAATTCTCGAGCGTCGCCTTCTTCAAAGCACCGTTGTAGCCTAATGATGCAACGCGGCGAAGCTGAAGCCACAACATTCCGTTGTGAAGTTATACTGACTGATAAATATTGGCTAGTCTTCTGGCTTCCCATCGAAATCTCGGGGATGGCGAGACTTCATGCGGCGGGTTGCTATTTGCTTCGAAGAGGATCCCGAATTCATGCCAGTGCAAAGATACATTTTCAGCCGAATTTTGAAGTTTTGGAGCGAAATTGTCTTCCACAAAGTTGTTTCTAATAAAAACGTACACTCAAAAAAATCGACACGTTGTTTCTACGTGAAATTTCACGTAACTTTCATCTGAACACGTAACCAAATCTTCTTTAGTAAGTTCAGGTGAACATTACGTGCCATGTATGTTAAAAATCACGTAACATTACGTGAATTGTACGTTCAAAATCACGTAACATTTACGTGATTTCACGTAGAATGAGGATTTACGTGGAAATTAGGTTGCTCTTACGGGAATTCCACGTGTTTTTTTTACTGGTTTTGAAAGTGGTCGGAATTTACGTGCGTTTCACGTGGAAACAACGTGTCGATTTTTTTTATTGTATCTTTCCAGCTAAATTAGCATTCTGGACCACTGTGCAGTGATACCATCTCCTGGCTCTTGCACGAAATTTACTTGGTAGTCTACGTTTCTCAAGTTGCCAGACTGCGTGGCAATACATATGCTAATTAGGTAATTCAGCTTCAATTTGAATACCATTTTGACCCTTTTCGTTAAACAATATATTTCTTCAAATAAGGTTCATACAGGTACACTCAAAAATGTTGCTCTTTTCGCTGCCGATAATTGAACGAAATGGAACCACTGCCAAATAAAAAAGGGGCTGTCGACAATAACTACATTCACTTGAGAAGTTTGGTGCTATATAAAAACACTTTTTAGTCGTTCTGGATAGTTTCTTCGATTCTAATAGATAGAGGATCGCGGAGCAAATAAATGTCAACAAACAAAACTGTAAGATTTGTGCATTATGCTGCGAAAATAGTCATCAAAGGTTGCACCCTGTCCCTATGTCGATCTACTGAAATCCAATAATGATAACGCCAAAACTGTGAGGTAACATAATTAGAGGGAGACAAATGATAGCGTTCCACGGTCATGTTGACGGTCGGTATTAGTTCCAGTTGGGGGCCGATGAAGATTAAAACAACGGCAAAACCGTTCTTCGTTGCATTGCACACGCCGTAGATGAACAACAGCGTTGGGCGCTCTGTTTCCCGTTTGTGAATGTTTATATTTGAAGCGCCAATGCTTCTGCTGCGCTGATGCAATATTCAGGAACAAAAAAAAAACCCCACAGTATGCACGTTGCTGCAGTGATGTAAATTTCCGGTTGCGGCTGCTTACTAGAACCTAGAACTGTGCATATGTTTTGAGCAAGATGGAAACTTTACTCGAGACCATGAATCATGGTTTTATAGTTAAATATCTCTCATTCTCATATGCATCGATGCATTATCATCTTACAGTAGTTTATTTTGTTCATTCCAATGCAAATTTCTAGGAATGCCAACCCAACACTTTTAATGGGAAATGAGTTTTAAAAATAAACCATACTGCAGTTATATTTTCTTACCTTCTGGAATTTGATGACTTGGGTAGAGCTCTCGTTCGGTTATGATGACCTCCTTAGTCATGCTTAGTCGGTGGTCCTCCCCGATTGGATTCCACTAGCACCGATTCACTTTGAAAAATGCTAAAACTTGTGTACACGCTGGGATTTAAATTTGGCATTGAAGAATTACAAATGTCAATGTTTAGCAAATGTGTAGCCAACAACTACCGACGGACGACACCCAAGCCAAAGTGTCAACTGTGTCTGCGAATGAAGAAAGCTCGCACCCGACTGCGCCGTCTCCACCAATCTCGCTCGGTACTAGACTTGTAATTGTAACTAGCTATTATACATATTTCACGAGGCTTTGCAGCTGTATTCTACAACCTGTTGCATCATAACGCCAGTGTGTGGGAGAAACGGGAGGTGAAGAAGTAGCAATGCAAAACAAATCAACAACATTTCAGCTGATCTATTTGGGTACAAAATAGTGGGCTTGCTTTGATGTTTTTTTTTCGAAAGTGTCATTTTATTATAGTCAACTTCCTATCTACTATCGTATAATCTTAACAAGTAGGGAAGCCCACAGAGAACTTGTTTGAACCCATGACGCCTGATGTGTGATTATTCTACGTAGGAAATAAACAATTCTATCAGCTGCTAAGCGACAGCTGCTTCTCAATTAGTGTGTAATAGTGAATGGAGATTTTATTTCACAGTGCTGTGCTATCGCGCCAAAATTGTCATTATTCGATACCAATGATGACAGGTGAAAATCACAATCGGGTGGTCACGTGGGAAATGTTATTTTTGGTAACATGCTCAATAGACTGATGCGGTTTTTGATAGTTTTGCTCCACTGTGGTTTCTAAATAAGGTTCTAATAAGCTTTAAAATTTGAACAGATGCTGTGTAAGAATGCAGAAAAATCGTCGATCTCATCAATCATTCTGTGTTTTATTCAGCAGAAACATAATCTTGTAGTTTAATGTAACTTTATCATGTAAATACATATCAAAAATTTCAAGTTTTGAACGAAAACTCATCAACCGCCTGGACATTTTTTTTTTTTGTTCAACCTTAAAATGGCGTGTCCTAGAAACTTATCAAATCCACAAAAATTGAAGGGGCTAATCACGACATCATGTCACTGCAGAGCGAAAATTAAAAAAAAAAATGTATCAGTCTAATACACAATCTCTGCTGTCGAGCAGAGATGCATAACAATCAATCGAACAGAGTAATTCAATTATAGGCCGGCATTCGTCTTCTTTGTTTATAGCTTGTTTATAGCATACTAAGTTGTCTGATTCCGAAAGTCAAACATAATGTCTCAAAATCGACAAATAGGGAAAATTATTTGTTAACAAAGATCCAAACGTCATTTTCGCAAAAATCTCGCCAATACGGACAGGTTCGTTTATCTGTAGATAATCTCAATAATTCTAAAATAACCACAGTCAAATTTCAGGAAAAAATAACTCTCGATTCGGATCATGGATCGCCATCTTGCGCAATTTAATACCATTCGTTACAAAAAGTACAAACAATGCAGCGAAACCGGTTCATTCAAGATCGCATGGAACTCGCTTATCGCGGCTTTCGTCCAGCATGATGTTGTGTTTTAACACTTAACAACTTCGTCCGTAATTTGATTAATTGTTAGTTGAGCTAGGGTAAAGTCTATCTTTTATTGCTGGCAATCAGCTGTTGTCCTATCTGGGTCAGACGAGGATTCTGCACCGTTTGAAAATCGTACGCACGCGTCACAATTACGTCATTTGATAGGTAAACTGACACCATAAACCATGCAGAGTTTAGTAGACCTCAAACATATTGGCAATACATAAATGAAAATGAAATGGTGTCTGTATCTAACGGTTTAATTCAAGAACGGACTCACAAATTCTCATGATCCTCTTTTTTGTCGTCTTCGACCAGCTACCCAACGAGCATTACATGTTGTATAATAGTTGCTTTACCTAAAATAAAAGTTTATTCAGCTTTAAATAATCTCAAATTGTTGTTTGGGTAGTGATGAAAAAATTTACGCAAGAGTGTCGTTCGCCGAAACCTATGGATTCATCGTTTTACTGTGAGGGGCTATTGATAAACCACGTAGGCTTTTCTGGGGAGAGGGGGATTAAAAAAAAAATGTTTAGAACAATTATGGAGAAAAGTGTACGAGGGGGAAGGGGGGTCTGAGATTTTCAAAAATGAGTCTACGTGGTTTATGAACAGGCCCTGATGTTAAGTTGCGTGAATGACGAGGATTCAAGATGTAGTCTGGGGGTAGTTACTGCTATAAAGTACTGGCTGAGAAACGCGCTATCACACATCAAACATGGAGCTAGTGAAAGTTACACTTTGCCATGATGATGCTAGGGTATTTCTTTTTCTTGTGAAGATAATTTTGACTGGGACAATAATGGCTTAAACAAACAATAATTAGCTTTGAAGGCACCGTCGAAAAATTATTACTTCAAGGTGAATGCTTATAGAAACATTCACGTCAATCAGACCCTGAATTCATTGATGTTACCCTGTGTTCTAATATTTTTTCAGTCACATTTAACATTCTTCATTATGGTGATTATGATGAAAATAATGGCATGAAATTTTGGTTCTGATTTCCACCACAGGTGGAATAAGCCGAACTTTTGAAATTTGAAGTAGTTTTACCACAAGCATTTTTTTATGTCACTTAGATTTCCGTTAATTCTTGCTTATAACTTATAAATATATCGTTTATTGAACAAAATCCACACGTGAGAATGGATAAAACGAGTATTCGCGGAAAATGGCACACACCAATTTGTCTGTGCCTTTTCAACCGCTTGAGTAAAAAGTCTTAAAATTTGATGCAAATTGGTTCAAACATCTTTGGTGTAGTGACAAGATGCCAAATCAGGCCAGAATAGTGAGGGTAGGAACGGTAACAATCGCTTCTTTAGGTATTCTTCACGGTATATTTCCTTGTTTACCGTTCCGGTAGTGATATTGCCTACCAAACCAATTATTTTTTGGGAAACTCGGCTTTTTTGTTCGTCCTGAAATGCTCCTCTACGCCGAAGCTGCTTAAAGTCTTCCAGCACATAAGTTTCATCGTCCATTATCACGCAGGAAATCTTCATCAAATATTCGCGATAAAACTTGTGAACCCGGCTTTTAGCCGTCACATTATGTTTATCATTACGGTTCGGTACAGTTTTCACCTTGAACGACTTCATACCTTGCCGCGCGCTGCTTGGAAGTATGCACACAGGTTGGGGACAGTTTTATTTTTCTAGCCACAGTACGTACCGAAATATCCGGTCTCTTCTGCAATATTTGCTTCATCTTTGCGTCCTTCTGGTGGTTCCTGAGATCCATTTTTGTTCCGCTCCCAGCCTTTCTGGGTGTTGTCAAACGTGTATCGAAAGATTTAAGAACTTATGGACAGTTCTTGCAGGAAAACCAAGCTTTTTTGATAGTTTTCTTACTGACAGATCCGGATTTTTATTGCGACCGCACACAATTGCGCTTCTTTCGACGCCATCTTCGATCTAAAAACTTGTAGTATCACCAAAAATTGATTTTATATAATGAACAGACATACGTTCATCAGTGCGCTAAATATTTCACGCGTTGATGAAATATATCCAGAGATATCTGAGGGTGCCTAGATTTTGTCGTGAACAAGTCCTAATAGCCAAACCACTGGGCTTGAACCATGGTTTGGAAATTGTTCTCTGAGATATGGCAATATAAAGCATCACCTTCTGCTCAAACTTATACTTAAATCTATATTTCAAGTTCGGAGGTGCAGTAGAAATGCTTTCAGGGAAGTAGCTTTCATCATCCAAAACGAAACATTTTCCGGCGTAATTTCGGGTCATCCAGCGGCATTGGGATTTTATGGCTGATATCTGTTGCTTTGTGGATTCTGGTGCTCTTGAGTTCGTGTAGCAGACTATTCCTATCTTCTTAAACGTCCTGCAGATGTAAGGTGAATTTTTTGGCTGCATTATGACTAATTAAATCCTTGATGTTAAAAGTACGATGGAGAAATCTAAGTCCTTTCTTGTCCATTGTAGCCGGTCTTCTACAACGACTCCTACGAGCTGTTACCGAGGATCCCAGGATACCAAGCAGTTTTGCCAATACCGCCGTGTCCTGTTTGATTGAAACCTTAAGAGAGCATTTGAATGTCAAACGGAAGAAGGGAAGTGGTGACAGAAATGACCCGGTTGATTCCAAGATTGTCAAGAAGGTCTTAGCAGAATTCACGCGCCCGCCAAAAGTGTTGACCTGGAATGTCGCCCAGGTAACCAATAAGCAGTTCCAAAGCATATTTGCGGCAGCCTAACAAGCAATCAAGTCACCTTAAATGCAACATAAATGCCACTTTTGGCCCAATACAGGCTGCTTTACTGCAATGCTATGATAATGCTTCATAAATGCTATTTTGCATTCGAAATGCTTATTACAGGCTACGAGCATTTCAATAGCATTTGAAATTCAACTATTCAACAGATAGCATTCAAGATGCTGATATAATGCTAATATAATGGTTGTAGCATCTGAAATGCAGATTTATGGTTGATTTACTGCATATACTAATGCTCATTGGTTACTTGAGTAGAATATCGAAGCTGTCGATCTGTTCGGCCAAGAAAACCATGAAACAATCTTAACCAGATGCCTACACGTCTACCATTGCATCGCGGTGGACGGTGAAACCTACTACAGCCAACTACCCGGACAAGAGCGTTGTATCGCCTAGTCTCAGTTTGACATACCTGAGTATTCTCGGAAGAAGAAAATGTCAAAACGTTCTTACAAGTTCTCAATCTGGCTGGCGGTTTGTGGATGCGGTGGAATGAGCGCTCTCCTTATCACTTCTGGAACTATAAATCGGGAAATATATAAGCAAGATTGTCTTAAACTGTGACTTTCTGAAGCACCTCAAGGGTTCTACTCTATTTTGGCCTGATTTCTTCCATTGGAGTTCTCGTTGGAGTGATACGAGGTCAACAATGGGCTTTATGTACCAAAACACACAAATCCTCCGAACTAACCGGAACTACGCCCAGTTTAAAAATGTTAGGCTATCATGAAGACAGTTTTTCGTTAGAATCCAAAACAATCCAAATCAGCTAGCATTTAAGAAAGTCTGGATAAAATCGACTCTCTATAATCAGTATAGTGAAATGTGCGACTTTAATCATTCTAAGAAAAAATTGCAAAAATATTTAAAAAATCAGCGAATTAACACAAGATAGCATTTAAGTTCTGTTTAAGGAAGTAAACATGTAATTATCTATGTAGTTTGTATTGGTCTACTTTGTTTGACGTCAAATAAATAAATAAATAAAAGATGGTCACAAATAGATAGTCACTTTTATCCAGACGGATTTTTTAAACATAGTTGAATAAAATAAACAATAACAATCACATTTCGTTGAACATTTTCGTGTGGCTATTTTCCGCGAAAACACCCTTCAATAACCAAACACAAGCATTAAATGGACACATAACTTGTGTTTCACCTGCCTGTCATTAATGGCAAAGTCGTTCTTAGGGTAGAATTCAGGGATGCCTGCGCTATGACGGACCAGTTTTGTAATAATGATATCAACTGTTCATCTATTTCAAATCAGCTTACGGCAAAATCGACCGAGACCAGCTGTGGCAGATTATGCACGAGTACGGTTGTCCAGAAAACCTGACGCCGTTGGTCAAGGCAACGATGGATCGAGTGATGTGCGTCGTCTGGGTCTCAGGGAAACCCTCGAAACCTTTCGAATTTCCGAGAGGGTAACGGCAAGGTGATGGATTGGAGGATGTGTTCCGAAGAACGGGGATAGACACGAAATGTACGGTCTCCAGGAAGTCTGTCCAACTTTTTGGCTTTGCTGCCGACGTTGATATCGTAACATGAAAGTTTGAGATGATGGCGGAAACGTACATCAGGCTTAAGGCTGAAGCAAGTAAGATTGTCATTACTGTTACAAAGATATAATACACACTACCAAAATGTCAAGTAAATTTCTGTCCCCTGAGACCGACACATGCAAGCGCCCTTTAGCACATACATAAGTATGAGTCGAAAGATATGAGAAAATAAATTCAATCAAACACATCTTTCGACGAATTCCGTATGTGTGAGGTTCAAGAGACATAATTTTACACGAAATCTCTCTTTACGTTCCCCGACTATTTACAAACATGAATTACGTCTCGTGTAAAATTCATAATTTCTAAGTGTGTGCATATGGAACACGGAATGTGGAGTATGCGAATGGACCATGAATTACATCAGCTGGAGAACCTCTCATCGTTCACGTCGGTCGACTACGGTGGGCTGAGCATATTGTAACAATGTTGAACGTGGCCTGGTATTCGAGGTTATTGATCCTACATCGTCGGGCCCAGTATCATCCTTGCAATTTGTCACTTTGCCTTTTCCTATTCCCACTAGAACTGAACTACTACTACTACCCTTTCATTGATCACATCACTTACCCCAGTGAATCCCTGATATAAAAACAATTCTACCCCACTTTATTCATTTATTTATTCTCTCTGACTATTAATGCGTTTGACTTTACCATGCCTGCCATTATATCAAGCATGGTGCGGTTGATATCAAATATACCACAAACGTTGAAGGTTTTACCATAAACGTAGTAAATTTGACTGAAATTTCATGGTAGTTTTAAAGATAGGCGTAGTCGGGTAAAATGGTAGTTTTTACTTCACGATTTTTTTTCTGCGTATACAACAATTAACACATACATCTTCGGAAACAACGCGTATTAACCTCACGGGATACATTAAAATTAAACACGTTATAGTAGCTGCTAAAATCGCGGCACATGCCTAGCACAGGCTAAAGAAATATTGAAAACAGAACAAAAAAAACTCCTTAGAAGTTCTGAAGCAGGCTGTCCAAGCTAGCGACGAACATATTTTATAATGCATTGTATTTCTTATTCTTCCTTTATTTGATATGACAGTGTTAAATGTAGCCGACCATGAAACAATCTAGACTACATGCCTACAACGTTCATAAGGTCCCAAACATGAATACAAAGCAACATGTCTTTGCTCAAACCCGTGTCCGAAATCTCCACACGCAGTTGCTCAGCAATCCGAATTCTATCGTGATGACAAATCCTTCCAACTACCCGGACAGTAAATCTTTCGCCGAAAAACAAGTGTGAAGATCCAGAGGGTGTTCGGAAGAAGGAAATGTCAAACTTTTCCTACATTCCCGTTTCATTTCACTCAAGTTTTGAGTACAATTGTATACTATATTGTATGCATCTCTCACGAAAATGTTACTCAAGCTTCGTAAAAAGGGAATCTACTTAGTTTTATGAGTAGATCCACTTTTTAAAAATTTAGTAACATTTCCGTGAGAGAAAAAGAGATAGTACACTCAGTAGCAAAAAAAAGCCGAGCAAAATTTTGTTTGCAAAAAACTCCATGTTCAACCTCCTGTAACTTTGTCAATTATCAATATTTTTGGCTGAAAATTTAACAACATTATGAACAATGTATATACCTTAAGTGATCAAAATTTCATGTTGATGAAATTTATAAATTTGAAGTTATCATAACAAAGTCATTTTTGGACAAAGCAATTTCAAAAATCCGTATTTCTGTGAAAATTTTAGGTAGCATATTAAAAATTTCTCCATAGCTTATAAAAGTACAGAAAACAATGTGGACAAAATTTGAATTTCTATCAAGTAATTTGGACTACAGCTGGCGCCAAAGTTGACGCACCAACATGAGCATTTCCCTTTTTCACCCGATACTGACCTTGCTGAAATATCGGTGCAAAAAAAAAAGCCGAGGTGAATTTTATTAATAATACTGTATAACACTGTATACGTAATTTTCACAAACCAATTCATACTGAATCCCATATTTTCAAAGTTCTTCGTGGTTTACACTAGTTATTTGGGATATTTATCGCGTAACAAATCATGTGTATTAATAAGATGAATTCACCTCGGCTTTTTTTTTGCACCGATATTTCAGCAAGGCCAATATTGGGTGAAAATGGGAAATACTCACGTTGGTGCGTCAACTTTGATGCCAGCTGTAGTCCAAACCACTTGGTGGAAATAGTTCAAATTTTGACCACATGATTTTCTGTACTGTTTTAAGCTATGGAGGAATTTTTGATACGCTACCTAAATTTTTCACAGAAATACGGATTTTTGAAATTGCTATGTCCAAAAATTACTTTTTTCATATATGTTACGATAACTTCAAGTTTATAAATTTTATCAATACGAAATTTTGGTCATATGAGGTCTATACATTAACTATAGTGTTGTCAAAATTTCAGTAAAAAATATTGATAATTGACAAAGTTACAGAGCATTGAACATGGCGTTATTTAGGAGCAAAATTTTGCTCGGCTTTTTTTTTGCTACTGAGTGTATACAATTTTACTCAAAAATTGAGTAAAATGAAACGGTAGTGTAGCAACTCTGGCAAGTGGTTTGCGGTTGCGGTGAAGTGAGACTCAGAAGCAACTCTTGCCATTTCTGGAGGGTCTTTCAAGGTCATTTCAAAGGGTGCTACTCTACTTTGTCATGATCTTGCCTCTCTCCACTATGCTAGGAACGTGTTGGAGTGGTGCGAGGCCACTCAGGTAAACAATAAGCTTTAAATAAAGCACGTTAGTAGCCCTACATGCGTCTCAATGACAAGTGATATAATACATATGAGCATTATATTCACC
>JASCZW010008210.1:0-53703 GCA_034211315.2 Aedes japonicus
TCGGAAGGTAGGCGCGATATTGACGAGAAACCCAAATCTCTACCATTCGAACGGTGGCTCGTAGGATAGGATGTCGCCTGGTTTTGTCCAAAAATCAAAACAAAGTTTGGGACTTAAGTCGTATAAAGTCGTCCAAATAGCAACGACAAACAGAACTTGGCAGCAAAATCACGGGCACGACGTTTGTACTGGGAATGTCTTGACGAAGTTTTCATGCGTTGGTTTGGACGATGAAACTTATGTCCTGGAGGATTTCTGGCAGCTTCCAGGGCTGGATTTTTATTCTGCTATGGCCAGAAATGCTACAGCTGAGCATTTCAGAACGAAAAAGGCATCGAAATTTCCCAAAAAATACCTTGTAAGGCAAGCAATTTGCACGTGATGCAATAAGAGTAAATCTTTCGTCACAACAGACACAATCAACAAGGAAATCTATCAAAAAGAGTGTCTGCAGAAGCGATTGCTACCCTTCATCAAAAGTCACATAGAAAAATCTTTGTTCTGGCCCGATTTGACATCATGCCACTATACTAAAACTGTGATGGAGTGGTACTTAGCAAATCAAGTGAACATTGTACCAAAAACCTCAAAACTGCCAAATTGCCTAGAGCTACGACCAATCGAGAGATATTGGGCTCTGATGAAGTAGAGCTTTCTGGAAAGAAGCAAGGAATCAAAGACATCAAACACTTCCTGCAAATTTTGACAAAGACGGCTTCTACGATTTCTGAAGAGTCTGTGTACAAACCCTAATGGACGGAGTTAAGCGCAAAGTTCGAAAATTTATAACTATGTTTTGTTTTCACGAATTGTTAAAACACATCCCATGAATCTGAAATTTATGTTTTATTCATGTTTTGAGGTGTTCGGATTATTGCGGATACAGACCTTACATTTTGAGTAGCTCAGAACCATCTCCCATTTTCAGTTTTTTTCATAGGAAGTTTAAACATAAGGTAAATAAGGCGTAGATTATGGTCAGACCTTCCATCGTAGAGACCTCAACGTGGTTTATTGCACTATTGATTATTCATATGAAAATTGTCTATAACGTATTGATTTAAAATTCTCTGGTATGAATTTGTATTGGATGAAAAATGACGGAACATTTTTTCTGTAGAACAAGACACCAATTAATGCTTCCCGTGAACTTCTTGCCTGAAACTTTATGCAAGCTACAGAAGAAAAAATCGGTGAGGGTGACTTTTTTCTTTTTGTGTTTAATATGACGTGAATTACTCTTCTCAGTCAAGCTAACATCGAAGAATACATGAAAAAGCGTGTATTGCCGTTCATTCGCAAGCGAAGGGGCAAAGTCATCTTTTTACCCGGATTTGGTCAACAGCCACTAACCCAAGGTTGTTCTGAAGTGGTATGCTGTCAACTGTTGAATCCTCCGAATTACCCAAAATTCCGATCAATCGAAAATACTGGGCAATTTCAAAGCAGCGACTTCGAAAGTGGCGGAAAATCCAGCAGAATATGGGCGAAATGGAGGAAATGCGCTGATTCCGTGTCCATTTCCACTGTGCGGGTGTTGATGGACTCCATCAAGAGAAAGGTTCGTGATTTCGTTGATTGGAGAAATGTAACCATCTAATGCTGGCGCTTTGAAGTTTCTAATAACAAATACTGTAAAGCAACCATTAATGGACTTTTCAAACTTTTTGAATCAAGAATGACCGGTCTATTTGTGCGAACCAATTCACTTTTAGACAGCCTTAATAAGCATTTAATTATCCCGAAGCGAGTACCTTACCAAGGGTGTTTCGATCAAAATTTGGTCGACTTAGACTTGATGCAATTCCTTTCGTCGTGCATCAAATAATTTTGCACACCCCTCATTTTGAAGATGTGTGCGTGTAGCATCATACCTCTATTTTGATTTTGAGATTAGCACTTCAGTTATCAAAATGTCGTCGAAGGAAGAGAAGCAACGCATCAAAATTTTGCACGTGCATGGCGAAAATCCAAACTACTCTCACGCCAAGTTGGCGAAATTGTTGAATGTGGCTAAATCAACTGTAACCAACGTATTAAAAGTGTTCGGTGAACGTTTGTCGACAGCCAGAAAAGCTGGATCGGGGGAAATCGAAATCCGGAGGCCACAGCGACGACAAAAAGAGTTGCCCGCTGTTTCGAGCGGAACCCCAACCTCTCCGTCCGAGATGTCGCAAAGAAGCTGGGAGTGGCGCCTTCAACCGTGGATAGAGCTAAAAACGAGCTGGACTGTCAACTTACAAGAAAGTGGTGACTCCAAATCGCGACGATAAACAAAACATGTCGGCCAAAGCACGATCGCGAAAGTTGTACACGACGATGCTGACGAAGTTTGATTGCGTGGTACAGGACGATGAAACTTACGTCAAGGTTTTAAACAGCTTCCTGGACAAGAATTTTATACGGCAACCGGACGGGGAGAGGTGGCAGGTATTTTCAAGCACATCAAACTGTCAATGTTCGCGAAGAAGTATCTGATGTGGCAGGTCATCTGTACATGCGGCTTGAAGAGCAACGTTTACATTGCGACTGGAATCGTCAACCAGGAAACTTATCTGAGCGAGTGCCTACACAAACGTCTACTGCCTTTCCTGAAGCGAAACAATTGTTCCGTTCTATTTTGGCCGGATTTGGCATCTTGCCATTACGGAAAAAGGCCATGGAGTGGTATGCTGCCAACAACGTTCAAGTGGTGCCCAAGGACAAGAACCCTCCAAACACGCCAGAGCTCCGCCCAATCGAATAATATTAGGTCATCGTCAAGCGGAACCTTAAGAAGATTCAAAAAGCTGTTGTGAGCGAGAAGCGGCGAATAAAGTGGACAAAGAGAATGTGCAAATCTTATGGCAGGTGTTAAACAAAAGACCCGGAAATTCGCATTCGGTAAAAAGAAAGCTTAGGTGAATATTTTTCCTGTATTCTGTATTAAATGAACTTGAAAAAGAAAAAAAAAATTGACCTATCAATAATTTCTGATCGACTCACACACATTATTGTTTGACCAAATTTTGATCGGAACACCCTTTATTCACCGGTTGTTTAAATCAGAAAACCACTGAAGCATAACTATATAATCACAGGGCAGAAGTTCATATAGAGTTCCGCACTAAAATTGTGCGTTTTGCAACAACTTCGATTTACTATATCTTGCAGTCAAGTCTATTCTTCAGAACTTTAATTGAAATCGGAAAACAACAACCTAAACATTGACATTTTCCACAATGCAAATCCAAAGGAATGCGATTTCACTGCCAATGTGCAGATGCTGCTGAACAAGTCATTTCTTGTCCTCCGCCACATGGTGAGTGATTCGAACAAACCAGAAGGATAATGCATCGAACGGGACATAATTCAGCTCAGTTGCCTCCGATGAATAGGCTGTGGGATGTCCGTCCATCCATCCGTCTACTCGCCAAGAGGCAACTTTCTCCATCAACAACGTAAGATGAGATCCTTTGCCGAACAAGCTATGACATTCTCATCATGAACTACCAGTGCCCGACCGACGACCGACATACACAAGATGGCATTGTCCTCTTCCTGTCTGCAGAGCACCGAGATTGTTTCTTCCATCCATCGGATTCCTTTTATTGCCATTCTTATGGCGCTGGGTGCAGTTGCCTCCCCCCGTTTCCGATTCCTAAGAGAAAAGGATCATCACACCCAGCAACAATGATGACTCGCTGCCACTCTCCGGGGCCGGGGCAGAACTATATCTCGAAGTCAAACATCTTGTTAAATTTAAATTATAACTTTTTTGATATTTGTCCTTTTCTTTCCGTTCGACTCCGACAAACAAATGATGGTTTTCCTCCCATCCGGACTGGGATGGAATGGAATATGAAGTCTGGCAGACGCACATCACCTTCAGCATGTCAAACTTCCATTCCAAAAGGTGGCATCCAACCGGGCAGGGGAGCCCAAGTTATTGTTCTTCGCCTTTTGCGTTGCGGTGGTGCATAATTTTGTGCAACTTTGGTGTGTTCGTTTCCCTGGAAGAAAGCAAAACTTTCGACTGCCTCTGACGGGCGGACGGAATGCCGTTTGGTGGTTGTTCGTGTGTCGGTGAAAAAGACAGTTGGAGTTGTCATTCCTGGTTTGGTGGTAGTTATTTTTGAATGAGCACATTTTTTAACTGGTTTGTTTGAAAGGGTAACTGGGAGCAACTTTAAAATTCGCCGAAGAGCTCGAGAAAGTTCAAAGCCAAAGGGTCCCATTATTTTTATGTGGAGAATCGTTAGAAGTAACAGAGCCATCTTTTTAATTGTGTTTGTTGATAATGATCATTAGACAGATGGATATTTCGAAATATTTACCGTACTCAATCGATATCAAATCGCATCCTGATCGAACTTTTAAAATAGCCACAATTTTGGTTATATTCAGGTCCACTTAGAATCGGAACACTACAGGGTGCGGCAGAAAATAATGCGAAAATGTTCAAACTTGAGAATTGGGTTAATTCGTGTAGTTAGTGACTAATTTTTTTCAAAAGTGTATTTGTTTATGTTTACTTTCAAGTGCTTTCAAACATTCTATTTGTTTTATTGCAAATTCGTCAAAATGTTCGCGAAAGAAGTGATCACCAGTTTGTTGCCCGCCCAGAAGAAGCCGAAAGAGATTGCCAAGGTGGTGCCATTTGGCAACAGTGTACCGCATTAAAACGTCCCTGCAGGATTGTCCTAAGCAGCGGAGGCCGGGAAGCAGACGTCCGCGCTTTACACGCACACCGAACGTGATCAAATCGGTCCGTGCAAAAATTGCCCGGTGCGTTCCATAAGAAAACTTGCAAAGGAAGCCAATATTTCGGAGAAATCCATGCGGAGAGTCATCAAAGAAGACCTGCATGCATCTTCCAGAGCCAGAGTGAAACGCCACTTGATTACAAACCGGGTCAAGAAACTACGAATGACTCGTTCGAAGAGATTGCTTTCCTTGTTGAAGAAGGAAAAAATAATAATCCTGTTCTGCGACGAAAAGGCCAACAGCCGCACGAACCGGTTCATTTCACCGCAGAAAATGGAGAACGTTTCAGAAAAAGTGAAATTCAAATTTCAAACCAAACATCCGGCTGATGTCATGATGTTTGGCTTGGTGGCGTCCAACGATTTGAAGATGCCGCCTGTTTTCATTGATGCTGGTGTTAAAATCCATACCGAAGTGTATATCGGTATTTTAAAGGACCAAGTGCTTCCCTGGATAAAGGCCAACTTCTCCAAGGACCAAAACGTTGTCCTACAGCAGGATGGAGTGCCGTGTCACACGTCCAATCGAACCCAACAATGGTTGAACGATAACATGAAGTTTTGGCCGAAGGTTTTGTGGCCCCCAGCAGTCCAGATCTTAATCCGTTGGATTCTTCGATTTGGGCATATGTTGAAGTACAAGCCTGCAAAACATCACACCCTAGTGTGAAAACCCTGAAGTCACCCATAAACGCACATGACAGTCAATGTCGGAGGACTACGTCCGAAAGGCATGCTCTGGCTTCCGGCGTCGGCTCGAGGATGTTATTAATAAAAATGGAGGACACATTGAATAATTTTGTTTAAAATGACTTTATAGAGATAACTGGACAACATATATTATTGCTTGAATAAGTTGAAAATGGGATTTGAAAGAAATGGAACAAATTTTCGCATTATTTTCTGCCAGGTGCCGCTCCAAGCATTTCCGAATGTAAATGTCAGCAGTTTTTTAAAGGATTTCAAAGCATTGCACACTCACAAATTGCTTGCCAAATCTTTGCTTTTTACCGATATTTTTCGTAAAAATAGACATATCGGCATCGTCATCAGCACGGACCGTGTAGAACTGGTTACCCTAAAGCATTTTTTAAAGAAATTTCAAATAAAATATTCCCCACACAGCAGTTTATCCTATAATTTACGGGCCCTTGGTTTGATACATGCTGCTTGTTTTTCACTTCGTTTGGGATTCTTCTGTTTCTTGAAAGTCCTTAGACAATTTTGTGTCTTTGCTCAGTCGACGTTACTCTTCGCAGTTCCCAGCATTTTGACCACATCTCGAACGAAAGTACTCTTTTCACGGGCGGAAGCTTGCGTGACCAGGTTTGGTCCACAGGTCCCTGTTTACGTCCACAGTTTTGCTTGTTCTGAAAGGAAGACTCCTCACCATACTTTCCAATTTGGGTTTGGGCCAGGATTCACCCGGTCCATGGAAAGGATACGGGAAACGCTTCCTAAAATAGTGGAAGTATCTGACCAGTTGGATGCTATAATTGACTTTACGTCAACACGCAAAGGATAAGCAAAGATTAAATCACGGCCTGCTTAGGCTACACATGACAGTGATGCCATGCGGCAGGGCCCCAATAACAAGCACGGAAGCAAACGCGAGTGCTAAGAAGGGGACAAGTGACGACCTCAAGCGTGGCAGGGAGAGCCACTGGACAAAGGTCCGAAGGAAGAGGTAGAACTCAAAAAGAAAGCGAAAGGCGACAGGTGGCCCTCAAGCAGAACCGCGGTGATGCCTTCATCGTCAAAACCGTGACGTCGAAGTACCCTACGCCGCACCCGCACCGGCGAAATGATCCTGGACTCGTTATGAGACTAACACAAGCATGCTACGCAACCATTCCTAGGAAGGTCAAACGTAGGAATGGAAGATCGTCAGTGTATTGGTGGACGGAGCCGATCACCGACTTCCAATGAACATGCCTCCGCAAAAGCCAGAGGATGCACAGAGCGCGGTCCGACGCTGAAAAAATCGAGCAAGAGGGGTGCTGCTCACCGCAATGACCGAGCTAAAGAAGGAGATAAAGGTCAGTCTAATAATATAATATCTAAGATAAAGGCGAGCCTGCTTTGAGGGCCTGTGTCAAAAAGCCAATACGGATCCATGGGGAGACGCCTAACGGGTAGTAATAAACAAAACCAGAGGGACGGTGGCTCAAACCGAGCAATCACCAGAGCTGCTGTATGTGATCGTTGAGGGATTCTTTCCGAGCCACGACCTGAATTCCTGATGACCAGCGGTCCAGTATCCCAGACAATAACGCTGTCATAGCGATGGAGGAATGGAAGGCCCAGTCGAGCATCAGTAACATCTTGTGCATTGATAACGGCAAAGGGGGGCTGGAGACGAGGCAAAGGTGAAGAATGCCGAACTCATTGGAAAGTCTCTCAAGGTGAATAACGCACCAGCACCGGATGGTATTCCTAACCTGGCCCTCAAGACGGTTATCTTGCTGGCTCCCGAAATGTTCAGGGTGGTGACACAAATGAGTCACGGACGCCAGGAAAATTCAAAACCTCGGGATGCTACCAAAAACAGGGAACCCACCAAGGGATTAATCGGCATATAAACCTATAAATCTGTTGGATACAGTGGGTAAGAGGCTCGAGAGGGTAATTCTCAACAGACTGACTAAATACACGGAGGGTATAGGCAGTCTGCCAAATAATCAGTTTGGCTTCCGCAAATGCAAGCCGACGGTGGATGCCATTCTGTCCGTCACCATGACTATGCTACTGTGCAGTGGTCAGCCTTGACGAGACAAATGCGTTCAACTGAGCCAGGTTGGTGGCTATCGCCAACTCGCTAATGAACTTTTCTATTTTTATCAAACAATCGTGGCTTCCTGTTTTGGCAGTAATACAAGATTCTGACACTCTCAAGTACCTGGAAAAGCGCCTTCGTCCAGACATCTTTGCAATCTCACTCTTCATTTTGGAGCCGGGCTGGCTTGATAGCCAGGTTTCGAATACCATCGTGTTCAGGCAAACGACTCAACTTGGTGCGTCTGTGCTCAGAATCGCATTTGATTCAGTTTAAAAAAAAAATTGAGAACGCAATGATATCGAAAGCCATTCCATTGTGTATTCGAAACTTGGTGAACTGAAATGGAACTAAAAGCGTTTGGATCAGTGGTGGATCGCCCTGGCAGAGACAGGAATCGCTAAAGAGATGTGAGAACTGATATCAAGATCATGCGCGAAGACAACAAGAACTCGCAAAACTTCCAGCGAGATCCAGGGAAGCTATCAGTTTATGGTCAAACTGTACGCCGCCGTCTCATAGCACAGGGGTTGAATAGAAAAGTTGCCCGGAAGCACCCTTCTATCTGCAAGGCAAACTAGACACAACGGCTGACGTTTACTAAGGAGCCTGCTGGTAAGCCCCTAGAGTTCTGGAAGGCGGCGGATTGACGAGCTGTGCAGATCGAATGAGGAGCTTCAGGGGCGCCACATCCTAGGCACGGTTAAGTATGGAGGAGAAAATTGATGATCTGGCGGTGAGAAGCCTTGTGAAAATCAACAGCATAATGACGGTCGATTGCTACATCAACATCTTGCGGGAAAATCTGGAGATTTTGCTGATTCAGACGAGCCTTGCAGAGAAGTTCGTATTTCAGCGGAACAACGACCCAAAACATACATTGAGGCCAAGTTTTTCTTCCGGTTTTGCGTTATCAACCACCGGAATGGCCCCCAAAAGGCACAACATCAGGAAATGAAGACCAGTAGTTTTCAACTGAGTATCGCGCCAATATATTCTAACCCAGGTTAGATCCTTATCCTTAACCCAGGCAGCTGCAAATTCCTTACTAGATCATAAACTTTCTTTCGACCTTGTATGGCTTTACAGAACTTTTGTCCTGTAAAGCGTCTTCACGTCGTCAATGAGGATGCATCTTCCATACATCAAAGAACCGCATTGTATAATGCCGGAAACGTTTTTTTTTTTTTGGCCACTAGATTCAACTTCAGTGTCTTCCCAAGCAACACATTTCTGTCATAATTGGTTGCAGAAACTTGATTGTAACTTAATTGAGTCACGTTGCAGTTACTTTGACTAATTTGCAACAAATGTGCTACTAGGGTTGCTTTGTCGCTTACAGGCCCGAAAAAATCGAAATACTTCTCGCAGATGAATCTTTCTGTTGGCATTGTATTTTTTGGAGATATTATTATCTGACAGTCTTGGCTTTGCCCTTATTGTACCCAACGCCTTCAAAACCAACCTTCGATCCTTAGTTCTACTACGCCGCTTGCTATGATCGAGCTCATTCATAGTATGCCGCTTACGGCAAAGTTTGAGAGCGCTGCACATGGTTGAGCCAATTTCAACGAATTCGCCATTTGTTAAGCCAATCACATCGAATTTGCAAAGTGGGTATCCAAAATTAATTTTCGTTTCGCGGCGTTCATGAAGTATTACTTCTTTGAAACAAAATGAATCTTTTCAGCACTCCAAGAATGAACATTTCTAAGAAACCTGCTGTCAAATCATTCTAGATCCGACCACTAGGAGCAGTGCAGTAGAATGAACAAGACAGATATTCAATTATTCAAGCCTTCCCTAGCAAAGGAAAATAACAAGCTGATATCATATAAGTAACAAGTTCTGTTATCCCAGTTATCGTTTTGTTTTCCGCTGTTATCACATAACAAATTTAGTTATCACTCTTGGCAAATTTTGTTATCATTTGTTATCATTTTGAACACACTATTTATTATGAACGTTATTAGTTGAATTGTAAAACTATGAATATTTCCAGCATATTTGAACAAAAAATTTTGCGTTTAATCAAAATATTTTTTTCAGTTATCAGCATGAAACTTTGATTTCAAATTGATAACAGAATTTGATACTATTTCAATAAATTTGCTTACAATAATAGGATTTGTTATCAAGTTGTTCGCAGTGATAACAAAATAAGTTATTATTATGATATTCAACGAGTATTTTTTTGTTATTCATTCTGTTATTTTGGCTGTTTATTCAGCCTGAATGATAACATATTCAGTGATCAAAAAATGATAACCTGGTAATAGAACTTGTTATCAATTTGGTATAATCCTTTGCTCGGGTTACTACTATCACTTCAACTAATCGATTTTGAAAAAATCTTTTCTAAAACTCTATTGCTGATTTATTTAAGCTCTGTACTTTTTTTTGGTTCTATCTAGCATGAATTTCTTTCAGTTTTACCATAAAACTTTCTTCGAAAAGAAATGTTCATTCGTGCATACTTTTTTGGAAAAATTTAGTCGTTTAGCCTAATTATGATTATAAATCAGCGGTCACCTTAGTAGCACAGTTGTTGTAAATGAGTTTAGATTACTTATATATGACTCATATACTTATATATGAGTCATAATCAAGTAACTGCAACTGATATTTACGGTTCTGTGCTCCTTGAGCGCTAAGTGACAAAATTTATCTTGCGCCCTTGTTGCGGCAGTTGTAGTAAAATGGTGTTTCGATTAAATTCCGTTACAATAAAAGGCAAGCATCCATCGATGTCAGGAGAAATAATTTTAATGTACACCGTGTCCAATGTATTCGCATACACTTTTTCCTTGCATTAGTGTCGTGCAACTTCTCAACATACTACACGTATGTGTTGGTGTAGTTTTGCACTATGTTTATACAAACGCTTTTGGGTTATGTCCGATAGTTTTCATTCGGTGTTTATCTTTTACCAGCGATGAAAGAGTTTCGTGCTGTGGTAATAAAAAAGTTTTTGAAAGGAAATTTGAAAAACCTCGGAGTAAAGCGGAATGTTGTGTACCGAACCATCCGAAAGTACCGTGACACCTGCTCGTTGGATGATCGGATAAGATCCGGTCTTACTCGTAAGGTGAGGACTGCACGAGTTGTTTAAGTGGTCAGGGAACGGATTAGACGAAAATCACAGCGCTCTGTACGGAAAATGGCCGCAAATCGGAATGTTTCGAGATTGTCAATGCACAATATACTGCAAAATGACCTCGGATTCTAAGCTTTCAAGACGTAAGGTTCACGGAGTTTCGGAACCTTTCAAGCAGAAACGACTCGGAAGAGCAAGTCTGCTTTTGTCGCGGCACGGTGGGGAAGAATTTATCTTTTCCGACGAAAAGTTATTCGTCTTGCAACAATCCCACAATGTCCAGAGCGACAGATTGTGGGCTCTCTCTTCGTGAACTGTTCCAGAGAGTGATAGGAATATTCCACGGTTCCAAAGTTCTCGTTCAGGGCTGGAGTCGAAAAAATTTGACCGACTTTTTGGACAAGAATGAATGGCCTCCCAGTTCGCCAGATCTGAGTCCCTTGGATTATTTCGTATGGTTATACAAATAAATGACCACAGGGCGTCTAATATGAACCAATTCAAACCCGTTACTAGACGAATTTGTGACGAAATGCCGATGGAAGTCATGCCTGTGACGGTTTCTAAAAACGTCTGGAGCTGGTCAAGAAGGTCAAAGGCGATGTTATTCCAAAACATATGCTATAGTTGATCAGTATTACATTGCAATATAATGGGTAAAGTTATCAATAAAATCTGAATTATCGATTTTAAATAAATACAGTTTTATTTTGTATGATAATATATTGGACACGATGTATACATACAGTTTTTTTGGGACTGCATTATTATTTATATTATGTTGACAATATTATTATACATTTTTCCTATGTCAAATCCACCTTGAAAATACCAGTTTTTTTTTTATACAATCATTTATTTGTACAGGCTCAATCGAATTAACTTTACAGAGCCAAATTTTCATATTTTTATACATCATTTATCTTAAAACTAAAGTTAGGAGGATAGAGCCGATTACTCGCGGCCGTCTCGAGGTTAATAGGAATTACAAATTACGGATGGGAAAGAGGGTGGGAATTTAAACTATGGTTCACATAACACATTAAATTTAAATTCTAAATTATCTGAACACTTATAACTATACAATTTATGGTTTTCTTTTGACTTGAACATTTTTTGAAAAAGAAAAAAACACACACACATACACATATAAAAAAAACTTATACTAAACATACAGGTTAAACTAACTACAATCCAATGCTAATGTTAGTCAAAAACACATAAATGAGTTTTATGTACTCTAAATCACGTACAGCAAAAATATCTCGAGTTGGCACATTGGGTTGTCTACCTCGAGCCCGAAGGGAATCATAAAGCTCAGATCTGACTCCACAATGTTCAGCACAAGACCAAATAACGTGATCTCGCGTCCTGATAGCCTTGTCCACACTACAGAGATTGCTGTCCCTCAGCCCAACCCGGTATGAATGAGCGTTCAAAGAATAATGATTGGACATGAGGCGAGACATGACACGAATGAAGTCTCGACCCACATCCATCCCGGTAAACTAAGATTTCTTCGACACCTTTGGGATGATAGAATGTTGCCATCGCCCCAAATCTCCTTTACTCCATTTATATTGCCAGCTGACGAGTGACTGTAGACGAAAAATAGGAAAAATTCGTTGAAGGCGATTTGTCGATCACAAATATCGCCTTCAATAGCGCCCACTCTTTGCAAGCGAGTTCCGCTTTCTCATTGCCCGGAATCGAACAATGAGATGGGACCCATACAAAGGTGATGATAAAATAACGCGAAGATAAAGACTTAGAAGCTCCTGTATTTTCATGAGGAAATACGAGGAGTGCTTTACCGGCCTTCAATGAGCGAATAGCCTCTATAGAACTGAGACTATCCGTAAAAATAAAAAATGATCCGGTGTTAGTGAGGCAACAATTTCTAGCGTAAAATATTGCCGCTAATTCAGCGACATACACGGAACAAGGAGCTTGAAGTTTACGGTTGGCGCTATAAATTTCATTAAATATACTCAAAGCCTGCTGACTCCCCTATCAATGATCCGTCAGTGAAGAACGATTTAGTGGAATCAACTTGGCCAAACTTTGCAGCAAATATCACCGGAGCAATCATAGGACGATGATGTCTGGGATTCCACGAAGCTCCTGCTTCATGGATAAATCAAAATGAACCGAATTGTCGAAATCGGAGAAGCAAACACGATTGGAAATGTTCGGCGAAGGGCTGACATCCTGTGTTATGTACAAATGGTACAATTATACCAGTTTTTATCCGTCCAGATTCTAAGTGGATCAGACTTTAAAAACTGACATCATGCAAATTATTCAATGTTTACTTAGGAGAGCAAACTTTTCGTGCATTGTCCATTTCAACCAAATCCGGATGAAGAAAAATGTAACTGATTAGCAACACTTTTATAAGCCAGTTATTTCGTCAGAGTAAGACAAGGCTGGTAATTACGATTATTATTCCAGAGAAGTGTAGCGCCTGGAAGTGCAATTCCATCAGAGGCAGTACTAGCAAAAATCAATATGAAACTAGCGATTTGAAATTGGTTCACTGTTGTGGTCATCACATGATGGTTATCCTAAAATCAACTCTTCAAAAGCAGTAACATATAGACAATACAGAGCATTAAGTAAAGAACGGTATAAGCCCTAAGCAATTTTACTTTCAGCCAAATTTTCTAACACAAGGTAAGCAATCAAATGTCCACTACATAATATACTGAATATCCACGACCTAATATATAACGGGGAACGGGAGGGACCATCAGGGCACCCAAGTGAAACGATTTGGATAGGGAGCATGGGACTGCCTCCTCCCTATTGTTAACATTTCGCGGAACGAGGGCGGGCTCTTCGACCCCATATATTGGGTTTATTCTGTGAATCGAGGGCTCGACTCTAATGCTGTGTGTGTGAACTTGCTTTTGGAAGGAGATTCTCTTCCCTATATTCGCGGGTTTCGCGTAAGTGTCTCTGCTTACGGGCCCGCCCAAACGTTTTTGGCCCTTCCTACAGGAGCTTGAAGATTACAAACAACAATAGAATCCTGATCAAATCGTTTTTCGGATTATTCCACTGCTATGGAAAGTTATCTTGCTACAATAGATGGTAGTATTTCCTCATCATCATTTCCAAAATTTCAATCGCACGAAAAGCCCAGCCAAAATGAAAGAAATTCAACAAAAACTTCAAGCTTCTTCTTTCAAAGTTATTCTGGAACCGAAACAAGCTGGGATGAAAGCGTTGAAAGCGAAGAAATTTTTGGGAATTACTTTAATGTATTCCGGCATGACCGTAATTTGAAACATAGCAATAAAAAGTCAGGAGGTAGAGTTCTCATTGCCATCAATGCAGATTATACTTCTGAAGAACTAAAAACTATCAAGCACAAAGAATTTGAGCATGTCTGGGTTGAAACACTCATTGCTAATGAAACATACATTTTTGTATCTGTGTATTTCCCACCCGAACATGCCAATAAACAAGCTTTCAAATTATCTTTTTCAAAATATCTAAATTGTCATGTCAAATATGGAACCGGAAATAAAACTGCATATTTATGGTGACTTTAATAAACGGAATGCGAACTTTATCCCTGACATCTTAAATGAATCAATCTCACTCCCAGTAGTAGGCGAAGACGAAACTTTACAATTTCTGTTCGACTTAATTCCACATTTTGGCTTACACCAAGTTAATCATATAAAGAATCCGCAAAAAGCATAACTAGATTTCTTATTAACGAGCTGCACTGAAGACTTTTGTGTGAGTACTTCATTGTCACCTTTATGGAAATATTTGAGTAATTCACACAGCAGTAGAATATTCAATCTTCGTACATAATACTCCTTTTCCCAGAGACTGAGAATTCGAGGAAGTGCTGGAATATCATAAAGCAAATTAC
The DNA here is from genome assembly GCA_034211315.2 of Aedes japonicus. Classification (NCBI taxonomy): domain Eukaryota; kingdom Metazoa; phylum Arthropoda; class Insecta; order Diptera; family Culicidae; genus Aedes; species Aedes japonicus. Next base: position 14,511 of record JASCZW010008210.1, read on the forward strand.
GAAGAAGCAAAACGTAGACTATGTACAATGAATTGGCAGAACTTAATAAAATTGAAGGAAATCTCAATACTGAAGTAGGCAAATTTCATTCAATTATTCAGTACCTTATTTCAGAAACTGCACCAATGAAAAGAAGAAGTCCAACTAAAAATGATAAATTAAAGGATGTTCACAGTTGAATTGCATCAATAAGCTTGATCAATAAGCTGTAACATTTCGCCCTTTGGGTTGATTTCAACAAAAGTTTGGGTAAAATGACCTCAGCGTGTATTGTTTACACTGCGTGAGTTTCATTGTGAAATTTGTCGTTGTTTCGTAAATGGAGTCGAAGGAACAGCAAGTGCGCGAGCACATATTGCACTAAGCTGATGCAAATTTCGAAATGTTTGCTCCCCTAAGCTTTATCGACGCCAATTTGGGTCCTGATAGTCCATAAAAAATTTGAACACATTTCGTTTTAATTTGGCTTTGCACACGCTGTTCAAAGTTTGTATGGGAATTAGTATGAAGAATCTCAAACTTACATTTCCAGATCCCTAACATCTTGATATTATGTCCTTAAACCAAATCTTATATTATTTTACATAGTGTAATTTGTCAACTATCAAAATGCCGAAGATACTTGACATGTAAATTTTATACAAAAAAGTTATTCAATGAAACATAAAATACAAACTTTAGGTATGATGTCTCATTCTTATTTTTGATTTCTTATTATTTTATATATTTCATATACTTTGTAATTATATATTTTAAATTTATTATTTTATTTATACTATATTATATATTTTATATATTTTATAAAGGGTGATACGGTCAAAATTTGGTCAAGGGAAAACGCGTGTAAATCGGTGAAATCGTTTATTTAAAAAATCAAATTAAATTTCTTTTTCAAGTTCAATTAGTATAAAATTCAGGAAAAATATTCAGCTAGGCTTCCGCTTTTCCAAATCCGAATTGCCGGGCCTTACGCTTGACCCCTGCCATCAGATTTTGTACAGCCACCTTGTCCACCTTCTTCGCCGCAGAAAGCCAGTTTGCCTTGAACTGCTGCTCGTCCTTAGCAGTTTTTTTTTGGTCTTCTTTAGGTTCCGCTTGACAATAGCCCAGTATTTCTCAATTGGGCGGAGCTCTGGCGTGTTGGGAGGGTTCTTGTCCTTGGGAACCACCTGCACGTTGTTGGCGGCGTACCACTCCATGGCCTTTTTACCGTAATGGCAAGATGCCAAATCCGGCCAAAACAGTACGGAACAACCGTGTTTCTTCAGGAAAGGCAGCAGACGTTTATTCAAACACTCTTTCACGTAAATTTCTTGGTTGACAGTCCCGGAAGCTATGAAAATGCTGCTTTTCAAGCCACAGGTACAGATGGCTTGCCAAACCAGATATTTCTTTGCGAACTTTGACAGTTTCGTGTGCTTGAAAATATCTGCTACCTTTCCCCTTCCTTTTGCCGTATAAAACTCCTGTCCCGGAAGCTGCTTGTAGTCGGCTTTGACGTAGGTTTCGTCGTCCATTACCACGCAGTCAAACTTCGTCAGCATCGTCGTGTACAGCCTCCGGGATCACGCTTTGGCCGTCGTATTTTGTTTATCATCGCGATTTGGAGTCACTACCTTCTTGTAAGTCGATAGTCCGGCTCGTTTTTTGGCTCGATGCACGGTTGTAGACGATACACCCAGCTTATTTGCGGCATCTCGGAGAGATAGGTTAGGGTTTCGCTTGAAACTACCGGCAACTCTCTTTGTCGTCTCAGCTGTTGACAAACGTTCCCCAAACACTTTAATTACATTTGTAACGGTTGATTTGGCAACTTTTAGCGATTTTGCCAACTTTGCGTGCGAGTAGCTCGGATTTTCGCGATGCGCGAGCAAAATTTTGATACGCTGCTCTTCTTGCTTGGACGGCATTTTGACAACTGAAGAGTGAATTCCAAAATCAAAATAAGAGCAACATTCTACACACACACATCTTCAAAATGAGGGGTGTTCAGGTTTTTTAAATGCAAAATTGAAAGAAATTCGTCAAGTTGATATTGACCTAATTTTGACCGTATCGCCCTTTATTTATTTATTTTATATTTATTTATTTTATATATTTTATAAATTTTTATTTCTTATTATTTTATTTGTTGGATATCTATTTTTGTATAAAATTTACATGTTAGGTATCTTCGGCATTTTGATAGTTGGCAACTTACACTATATAAATTTTAATTAGATTTGGTTTAAGGACATAATATCAAGATGTTAGGGTTCTGGAAATGTAAGTTTGAGATTCTTCATACTAATTCCCATACAAACTTTGAATAGCGTGTGCAAAGCCAAATTAAAACCCAATGTGTTCAAATTTTTTGGGGACTATCAGGATCCAAATTGGCGTCGATTAAGCTTAGGGGAGCAAACATTTCGAAATTTGCATCAGTCTAATATTGCACACGCACCACGACAACCCACTTCTTTCACACCGAGCCATCGGAAAGATGTTGAAAATTCACCTGTCTACAGTGTCTCGTGTCATAACGCGTTTAGGGGAACGTTTAACTGTCGATCGGAAGAAGGTGAGTGGTAGAAAAAGTGTTCCGTACTGTGGAAGGATCACAAGCGTGCTGCCTTTGAACGCAAACCCAACTGTTCCGTTCGAGATGTCACGAAAATAGCTGCACTTGACCAAAGGTTTCGAGCATAAAGCCAAAAAACGAGCCGAACTCCGTTCATTCAAAGTTCAGAAAGTTCCAACCCGCAACGAAAAACACATGTAAAATCGGACTTGAAACAAATACCCGGCAACCAGTATGTGACTGTTCCAGAATCTCTCAGGAAACAGCAAGTGTAAAAGTTTCCCAAGAAATTCATGATTTGACAGAGGATTTGTTCGTGTGGTAAACGGAGCGAGCCTTTCGTTAGAACTTCAACTGTAAATAGCAAGTATACGTGAATGAATGCCTGAAAAAACGACTGCTTCCGAAGGGTCTTAATGCCCCAAACTCTCCAGAGCTGCGGCCAATTGAAAAATATTGGGCTATAATGGAGCACGAACTTCGTAACTCAAGTAACAATTCAAATGCAAATTGGTTTTATTCATGTTTTATGGTAGTTTTATCAAAGCATTATGGAGATCATCTGGTTTTATCAGGGCATTTTCCAAGTAAAGGTGGTTTTAATTGATTAACAGTTCTTAAGAGTGATTAAAGAACACTTGAAGAAACCTCCATAAAACTACATCATTTATAAGTGTAATTCACCTTATAAGTAATTTTATAAGATACTTGAGTCCCCTCTTATGACATCGTTTTGTTACTTTCATAAAACCTGATAAAAGATTTGAGAAGGTTTCATGACATTCTTCTTCAAGGTGAATGTATCTTGAAAATGCTGCCATAAAACGCTCTTAGAACCATTTGATTTCGAATAAGAGCACATACTCTTGAGAAAGAACATTATGTGAAAAATAAACAAACTGGACAATGGACGTCCATAGGTGAAAGAAAATATAAAATAGTGGATCGTTCAAGCGGAAGTTCAATAAAAACCACCAACGACCTTTTTTCCATCGCTAGATTCCATTGGAATCGCAGCCTACTGAGACTAACTTATCAGAAGGGTCTATGCGTTATGCGTCCTATTTTTTTGTAACGAATCAAATTAAATGGTGCAATGTGTCACCAGTTGTAAACAGAGAATCATAACTCATGATTATTGATTTTATGCCAGTTGTGCAAGTTAAACCTAACGTCCCATGCAGTGGATTATCGCCATGCGTTATCGTATGTCCACCACCGTTAGGTGGAGGAGGTGGTGCGTTGGAATTCCTCAGTGATCTACTACACAGCGCACTTCATCCGAAGTTAGGTTTATAAACCTATAGCTATAGCATATAGATCAAGAGAAAAAATCATTTTTCACTCAACTGATGTTTCCGCCTTCCAGGCAATATTTATTATCTGTTATTCTTCCCAAAACCATTGTTAGCATATTCAAGTTAAATTTTCTTTTTGTTTTTGTTTTTTTTATCGACTAACGCTAGTGATTAAAAATATTAAATTATAAGCTGTTATTATGACTAAGAACAACAATTATGCATAGGCACTTTTGATTTGCACCGTCACGTTTTCTTTGTTTATGATGTGCCTTCTTCACGCTGATTTTATGGCTATCTTACGAGAGACTTGTTTACCTTGAGCAATTCAAACAAGTTTTATTCAAGCGTAACTCATCTTTTTCAAGAGTAGAACAAATAAAGATGAACTTATCGCACTCCTCAAAAAATCTTGTTAGTCTTGTGTAAAAAATATAGGTTGTATTTGCGTTTTATGGTAGTTTAAGATAAAACCATTGAAAAAATGGCGAGCGTGGCTATTCTGGATTCCCTCGGAACGGTATCCATTTTCATAAGTATGCAAAAAAACTCTAATTTTTCCAATGGTACGAACAAACAATGCTGTTTAAAATTCATTTTGAAACATAAAATGGATTGTAGACACAATTTATTCAAGATCTAGCAATTTATCAGCCTTGTCACCTAATTGTTGAATTTTCAACTGTTTTTTTTTATTTTTTAAATAAGTCAATGTTCTAGCAATAATTCATAGGCGCGTTAAAATTTTCGAACTTTTATGTTATAAAACACCAATAAACTGAATGTCGTATGAAGAATTCATCGATGGCAGGCAAAAAACAGATGCATTTAAGGTCAATTTAACAATTAATTTACATACGTATCCACTTTGGAAGAGAATTATAGTAGCTCCCACTCAACCATAAACAAAAAAAAATCGCCATTCAGCAGAACGAATCGAAAAATGGAATCTTCGAAGCATATTTGTGACGAACTGGAAGTGTTCTTAAAGAGAAAAATCATAAAACTATTATAACTTGTGGTAGTTTTATCATAGTTTTAAGTATGTCTTGAATGTCATTACAAGTATGTATCGATAAAACTATCAAGTTTTAAGCGAACCTTGGGAAATAGTCTTGAGAACCTCCTGTAGTATGGGCCTTTTGGAACTTAAGAGGGTTTTATGGCTGTTTTATCGATGTTAAGTAGGATATCTAGTTTTATGCGTGGTTTTATCAAATGAGTCTTGAAAACTCCTTCAAGTGTACCTTAAAATTGAATTTATTACTTGGGAAGCATCCTAAAGTTATCAGTACAGAACATAAAATGTTGAAGTCATGATTGAAAGCGGAAAAAATGTCCGTTCATGCGTTGTACAAAATCTTATGCGTGGTATTAAGAAGAATGTTCGAGCTTTTGGATTTAGTAAAGAAATACGGTGAAATAAAAATACCTAAACCAACATTATCCATTGTATTTTATTCCCTGAGTATTTCATGATAATCGGTTAAGAGACTTGTTTTTGAGGACGAGTTTAAAGTGATGCAATTTAACTGAGGACACCCTTTAGTAAGATTCATGCTCGGCGATAGATTTTAATGTTATTGTTTATTCTTGTATTGTAATTGTCCCCAACATCATTTTTATCGAGCGCTGATGTTTTACCTCTCTTAAGCTTGACTTGGATTGCTCAATTATAAACCTACACAAACATCAGTACGTGTCATTGTTGAGTTGCACCTTAAATGGCGAAGTTATACTAGCTCTCGAAATGGCAAATAAACAACAACGTACCAGCATATCTCCTAGAGTTCATTCCGCTCAACATAAAACAATCACCAATAGAGATAAATTGCAATCGCTATTGCTACATGGCAGCATAATTAATCATCAATTAAAAGAGAGATTTGAGCAATAAAAAATGAAAAAAGTGCCATTAAATTATTAAGGCCTGTGCCAACAAATAATGTGTGATCAGCATTAAAAAATTAGGAATGAGCAATAAAGATGAGAAAAGATCTTCGGATAATCTAATTGTGACCGGTAAATCTGTCAAATAAAGCAACAGCTATTAGTATATGTGCAATTAAATATGGCAGTATTTCCGCCAAATTATGTAATTTGAGCACTAAACTATTCGCATATGTCTTTTAATTTTGTTGGATTTTCCCATAAAAAGCAGTAAAATGAGCAATGGATATTTATTTATCCATTGCTCATTTTACTGTTTTTATGGGAAAATCAACAAAATTAAAGACATATGCGAATAGTTTAGTGCTCAAATTACATAATTTGGCGGAAATACTGCCATATTTAATTGCACATATACTAATAGCTGTTGCTTATTTGATAGATTACCGGTCTGATTAGATTATCCGAAGATCTTCTCATCTTTTATTGCTCATTCTTTAATGCTGATCACATTATGTTGACACAGGCTTAATAATTTAGTGGCACTTTTTCATTTTTGGTGCTTTTCTGAATTACTAAGTGCAGGTAAATATTTTAGTCATTGCTACATCGTCTCTGCGGATCCTTCTTCTCCGGCGTCGAAATGCTGCCACGAAGTTTCGTCTTCACCAAGTAAAGTATTATTGCTTATCAATAATGGTTACTAGCAAAACATGACCAAAGTACAAATGTTGTGAATTAAGCGTCTGGTATAGAGTGATTAACTTTATGGGAAAATGTGCCACTGGAGCTATTTATTCCTACATCGGGAAAGGGTTCCACCAATGCCACTAAAAATCAATTTACTGCACAGTCTTTCAATAGAGTGACTCTCATTGTCGTTGAAATGTTACTAATTCAATAATCTTCCTCCCGAAAAATCCAATTAGGATTCAATCCATCGCTCGAACCATTAATCACTCGGGGAGTACGCACCCAAGTCGATCGAAAGTCGGGAAGTGGCACAGCAAAAGGCAAAATTTACATTAATTAAGAGCTCGAACGCATCCGCTCTTGCACTGCTGACCTCATCTTGGAAGAGAGAGATAGGGTGAGAACCAGACCGGAAGAACGAAACAAATTGAATATGACGAAGTGGAGTCCCTTCCGAGTTCATCCGAGGATCTTGAAGAAAAACAGGCATGACACTTTTCGGTCCTAGGCACGTCGCATCCACTGCTGCCCTCTGCGGGATAGTGCAGTCTAGCTAAGCCAAGGGACTTCGATATTACTGTCGTGTTTCAATATTTTGACAAGTGTTGCAACCATTTGCCTTGTCCTCGAATACAGCTGTAGACAATGGCGACTGTAAAACTATGTGGTTGGTGGTAGAGAAGGAAGCATTCAGTCAATCAGTCCGACAAGCAGGCAAATTGTATTTTCCTCAAGAAAACGTGTCCAACATATCTTATGGCGTTTAAGTTCGTGTTTGCTGTGCTAGTGAGGATGTGTTTATAGTGAGATGAATAAATTGCGTTTTGGGTTGAGTTTTGCTGACGTCAATGGGAATCTGTGCTGTTTGAGAAGGTTTTTGCAGTGAAAATTATAAGAATTTTCACACGATTCAGTTACTTTTGCATAAGTTCCTTCGTGTTACTCAATTGCGTATGTAAATGGACTGGATTGTTCGTTATAATTGACCCTTGATTTATAACTTACCGAGTTGAGATTAAAGGCTTTTTCTTGCATGTCGAAATATGAATCAAATCGTTTCTACACAACAGCAAATACAGTAAGAATTATTTTATAAATTTAGGATTAGCATAAGCAAGTGCTTAAAAGTTACTTCAAAAAAAATTTTTTTTACATGGCTTGAAAAACAGTACAATAGAGTGTCCCAGAAAGTATAAGCACGATTTCTACATTAACAGACTGATTTGGTGTCCAAATGATAAAATCAAACTATCTTAACGCCCAAAAAAACTATCTTCTTGTATAGTTTTGCGACATATTGAAATCGAAAACAGACGACACACAATTAAAGGAGGGAGGTGTTTCGCAAGATACGGCTACGAACCTGGAGTGGAATATCGGCGAGCAGTAAAGGGCACTCTATTCGATCAAACAGCAAATCCGCGACGATAAGTGCCTTTGAAGGGTGTCAAAATGAATAATAAGGTAGCGATTCTCGTAACTCGGAAGGTTGAAAGGGTCCCTCCAAGGCGGTCTCCGAAGAGCGTATCGGATAAAACGTCGTTGAATTATTGAGTCATTCGGCGCCATTTGTAGAAATGAGAGTTCCAGATTGGAGAAGCATATTCCTAAGTGGACCTCACGAACGAACAGTACAGCGACTTAAAGCCTGTCCACGTTAAACTTCGGACACCAAAATTATGACAGCAAAAAAAATTGAACATAATTTAACAAAACTGATTGTTTATTTCACAATAATAGAGTTATATCTACATTGGAAATAGTTGATTGCGATGTTAATTCTTCTTTCTTTAAAATTCTCAAACTTTCTGTGGTAAACCAGCCATCACGTTCCGTAGGGTGCCCGCCGTCACGATTCTCCATTTTCTCTTGTTTTCATCGATACCAATTACTTTTTTGTTAGTTTCGAAGAGTTCCCGCTTAGCTAGAGCCCAGTACTTCTGTATTGGGCGAAGTTCTGGACAGTTTAGTGGATTGGCTGTTTGGGCACGTATTTGACCTCTTGTACCTGATACCATTCCAGGATCGATTTCGCATTGTGACAAGAGGCCAAATCAGGCCAAAACAGAGCTGGGAAGTTGTGGCTTCTGAAAAACAGTAGCAACCGCTTTTGCAGACATGCTTTCTCGTAAACATCATTATTAATAATGCCGGTAGGGACGAAACTTTTAGAGTTTCGACCACAACTACATATGGCCTGCCAAATCAAATACTTCTTCGGGAATTTGTCCGGAAATGCTCGGCAACGGCGTTCATTTGCGTTGCGGTAAAAAATCCAGACCCGGAAGCTGTTTATAGTCTCCATGTACGTACGTTTCGTCGTCCATTATGATACAAGAAAATGTTTGCAACAAATTGGTGTAAAGATCCTCAGCATGACTTCTTGCAATGAATTTTTTCTTGTCATCACGGCTGGGCACCTTTTTCACTTTGTACGCCTTCAGTTCTTGCCTCTGCTTCACTTTTTGTACGTAGATTTTGACTTCCCAACTTTACGAGCCACTTTTGCACAGAAAGTTTGGGATTTTTCTCAATAATGGCTAAGGGGTGGAACGGTCTAAAATTGGTCAAACATTTAAGTACACACTGATTAGTTTGTTATGTAAATGATCAATCTTTATTTCTTTTTGAAGTTCATCGTCTACAAAACATAGGAAAATGATTTGATTAGGCTTCCGATTTCCCAAATTTCCTGCCCCAATTGGGCGCAGTTCCAGCGAGTTTGGAGAGAAACACGCTTTGGGTACGATTTTCACACTATTAGCGGTACAAGGTTTTTTTACACGTTTTTTTACACAGGTTGTTTTCGGCGATAACTCCAGAACGGAACAAGTTTTTGACCTAATTAGAATCACATTTTACGTTTAGGGCAATAAAAAATTATATGGCCGGTTTTTGATGCAAATTCACAATTTTTGGTGTATATACTCTAAATTTTAAAAACTGAATTTTGACCATTGCATGGAAAGGTAACACATGCAAACAAAATCGAAGCATTTTAAAAATGCTTAGGCATGTGAATGAATCAACTCTATTTAGTCTTTTTTTTTACACGATTACATAGTAAAAGTGGAACGAATCGTCGTGTAAAAAAAAACCTTACTGTATACCGAGGTCTGGCCAAAACAGCAGAGAACAACTTTGTTTCTTCAAGAAAGGTAATAGGCATTTTTGCAAACATTCCTTTACATACTTATCTTGGTTGACAGTGCCAGTTGTCTTTCACTTTTTAGTCCACAGGTGCAAACCAAATATTTTTACGTAAACTTTGACATTTTTTTCTGCTTAACCTTGTCCGGTAGCTCTATACAACTCTTAACCTGGGAGCAGCTTGAAATCAGCCTTGACGTATGTTTCATCGTCCATCACGACGCAATCAAACTTGTACAACAAACTCGTGTACAACTTTTTTAATCAGTTCGTTTATTTGTTAGGCTCAGACGTGTATAACACTTTGCGGAGCCGATATTCAATATTGTAACGAACATTGTTTTATTTCTAGATTTTAGTAAAAGTAGGATGCAAATAATTCGTGGCTAGCTCGAGGTTAATCGGTTATCGTTTTGAAGAGGCTCGGCAGATAACTTATTTCTGGTATCAATTGCTGCTCATGATTGCGACATCTACCAAATCCTCTGTCCCTGTAGTCCCTATCAGGAACTAACCAGCAATGAGTGACGACAGCTTGCTGGGCGGGTTCAAGTAGCACGGAAACAAAAGGATAATATAACTTGGACACAATGGCAGGGAATTTACTAGAGTGGAAGGAAAGGGTTGATGACGTTACACTCTTAGATCAGACGAACAAAGGAATTTGTAAATCGCTTGCATGTAGGGAAGATCACGCATTCTGTATCCTGTCCATTGGTTACATTGTTTTATTTCGTAAATACTATACATTTTTGTATTTTGTAATTTTATTCCCTCTATTCCCTCATGAACAGTGCCAACCTTCTCAGTTCGGGGTGCCGGAAATTAGCTTCCTAGGATATCTTTTAAGCTCAGAAGGTCTGCGTGGAAATCCTGACAAGATCCGTCCGGTCGTCGAGTACGAAAAACCGACCACAATAACCAAGCTCAGGAGATTCCTAGGAATGGCGAACTACTACCAGCGATTCATCCCAAACTTCAGCGAGACTTGCGGTCCCCTTTCGGATCTTCTGAAAACCAAAAGCAACATCATCGGATGGAACGATGCAGCAGAGAGCTTTCTGCTCCTTAAACGAGAAGCTGTTCACCGCCCCGATTCTGGAAAGCCCAGATTTTTCCCGAAAGTTTGTCATTCAGACGGACGCGAGCGATTTTGTTGTCACTGGGGTGCTCACTCAGCAACAGGAGGAAGGTGAGCGGGTTATTTCCTATTTTTCTAGGATGTTCACCACTCCTCAGAAAAATTACCACCCTGCTGGAAGGAAACTCTAGCCGCCTTTCCATTGAAGCATTTCGGGGGTACATTGAAGGATACCATTTCACCTTGGTCACGGATTCGTCGGCGTTGACCCACATTCTCAAAACAAAGTGGAAGGTTGGTTCCCGGTGTAGTCGATGGAGCTTGGACTTGCAGCAGTATGACATGACCGTGATGCACCGGAAAGGCAAAGAAAATGTCGCCGGATACTCTGTCAAGAAGCGTAGCGCTAGTCCAAGATTCACCAACTTCATCGTGGTACGCATCCTTGAGGAAAAAGATCACTAGTCGTGAAGACGACTTCGTCGACTTCAATGTTGAGAATGGTAGGTTGTACAAGTTCGTCACTGCCAAGAATGTACCCTTCGATTCGTGATTTGAATGGAAGCAAGTAGTTCCATCCGATGAGGTCTCTGAGGTTCTGAGGCAAGCTCACGGTGACCACTTCCATCCTGGGTTTGACAAAACCTTAGCTCGTGTCCAACAGCACTATTGTTGGCCGAAGATGGCCAAAGACGTCAGGGCGCATATTCATGCTTGTTCCAAGTGTGAGGCGGTCAAGCCTTCTTACGTCCAAACCACCCCGGAAATGGGAAAAATTCGCTATGCGTCTCGGCCGTGGTAAATCATTTCGATGGATTTTGTGGGTCCGTGGCCATGTAGACGGAAGAGAAATCAGCATATCTTGGTGATTTGTGACTTTTTCTCTAAGTGGGTAATGATTCACCCGATGAAGAAGCTGGATCGCTCAGCCATGTGTGTGATTTTGAAAAATCAGTGATTCTACCGGAATTCTGTCCCTGAAACCATAATCACCGACAACGGCAGTACCTTCACTTCAAAGGAATTCAAAGAGTTATTAGAACACTTCAAAATCACACAGTGGCTGAACTCCCGCTATCATTTGCAATCGAATCCGGTCGAGCGCGTCAACCGGATCATAAACGCGGCCATACGCACTTATGTCCACGGGGACCAAGGCTTATGGGATACGAAAATCCCAGAAATTGAGCTTATGCCCAATACTAGCAAACACGCCTCGACCGGATTCACTCCCTATTTCATTACACACGGACAAGAGCTATCGGAGCAGGGGTCCAACCACTGCCTCACTCGTCACGGCCAAGCCCAAGAGTTATCTGTGGAAAACAGAGAAGAAAAACGTATACAGATGTTCGCTAAAATTCACGAGATAGTCATTAAAAATTTTGAGAAATCTTATGACGTATCTCGAAACCGTTACAATTTGCGAAGCCGATCATTTACCGAATCCTTCTCTGTAGGACAGTTAGTTTATCGAAAGAACATGAAGGAATCTTCGGCCGTCGGAAACTACAACGCTAACCTAGGGCGGCCGTCCTTGCCCTGCAAAGTGAAATAAAAAATTGGCTCATCTTCCTATGGATTGGAGGACCTAAACGTTAAAAATTTAGGGGTTTGGCCAGACGTTTACTACGTTTACAGATAGGCCTATTTCGTCTACCTCACATACCGCGGTACCAACAAACCTACTATAAATACTAGACCTTCTGTGATGTTTTCTTCAAGTCGAGTACTCGACACTGAAGAAATCTTTAAGTAGCAGACGAAATAGGCCTATCTGTCAAAAGATAAACTCATAGTAGAATTAAAAGGAATTTGCTCGCGTTTTCTAGCGAAAATTTGAAGAAGTGTTTCAAGGTTTTATTTTTTATTTTTTTTAAAGTGATCCAATGAAGTGTTAATTTTAAATTCTCCTAGTTTCCCAACCAAGGAGAATGTTTACAAATAGTGTAACACCTTCCCAAGTGGCAAAGTTCGTTTGGTCAAATCGAAGCTTACGATCGAGGGGTCTTAAGAAAAATTTCCAGACCCGCTCAAAACAGTTAGGATAGGGGTGCTCCAATATTATAAATTACAATTGAATATACTTAAGTAATAGAGTTTTCCTGGGTAAATCGTTTGGTGAGCCAGACAACTGTGTGAGTGAAATGAACTAGTGAATGATGAAGTATGAAAGGTGGGGGGAATGAATGAGTTATTAACGCAAGTATTATGAATGAAAGTTTTATGAATGAACGTGTTATGAATGAATGTGTTATGAGTGAAAAAGTTATGAACGTATGTGTATAATTTTGTGCCGAAACTGTTTTTAGTGAATAGTTAAAAATGAATATGAGGATAGTCAAAATATGTCTTTTCTCTTTTAATTCTAGTCTAGTTTTGTAAAGCAAAAGTGTCGAGTTGTAGTATGAAAATAAAGTTTAAAATTCTATAGCTAATAGAGAGAGGATGGACGGCACGGTTTTATTCTGACATACCATGATTGTAAACGGTCACAATTTCAAAGAAAGCATTTTCCGATGTTATTACAGACATTTTAATCCTACTTCAACCTAGAATGATTGGCAATTACAGCTTGCGGTGCTATTTTACGTAATTTGAAGGAAAAGAACCTCCATTTGCGATCAATCATTGCATCAAATTATCACTGAAATAGTTGGGGTAGAGAGCAACTGTAGCGGCCCAAATTTTCTAAGGATGAAGCAGGGTTCCTAGCGCTAGGCAGCCAGACTCTATGGTTGACAGGTGATTTGATCTAGTGGAATGATTATTCCATAAGAGAGGAGCTCTTCTCCACAAAATCACCTAACTGTCCACGAAAAGAGAATTGCCATAGCAAGAAAGAACTCCTACCCAAACTTTTTCACTTTCATTGGGGACCAGACTCTATTATTGAGTGTTACGTGATTTTGCGGAAAAGATCTCACTAAGCACAATCATTCCACAAAATTAACCTTAAATGAAAAGAGAGCTATCAAAATAGCACCCAATCCATAGACCATTACTATCACTCTTATCAAGTGAAAAAAAAAAAATTCTCCCAACTGTGGGCTAAATGTAACCAGTCATTGCATTGTTTTGTCTTGAAAATTTTGTAAATACTGTAAATTTTTGTATTTTAAAATTTTGTTAATTTTAATTTTAGTTATAAATATTTTTCTAAATTTTTATTTTATTTCTTTATTTTTATAAGCATTGCATTTTTAAAAAGGATCAAACAGAATAAAATAAAATGAATTAGTATATATTATCGCGCATTATCATCCATTTCCCATCCTTGACATCCCTATTTCCTCATTTGCTGTGACAACCGTTAGGCACAATGCTGTGCGCCCTCACAGTTGACTCTTATTGACAAAGAGAAGGCTCTCATACTACAATACGCAATCAGCTGATATAAGCAGCTGTCATCGCCGGGATTGAAATCTAATAAGGAAAAGTACGTGTGAGTCGTAAAGTGGCGAGGACAGTGAAGTGAAGAATCGGCATCAAGTGGGCAAAGGCCTGGGTATTCGATAAGAGTGAAGGGAAGTCCGACGGACGGAATATTCTTACCGAATCGGAACCGGCCAAAGGAGCGCCGTAGAGACGAGGATTTCCTGCGTATGACTTTCGAGAACGGGACGGTCAACGAATCAGCTCACGGCCTGTGCAACTGGCTTTCCAGCAAGTATAACTAAATTTCCCTGTCCTTTACCTATTCCTGTCCCCAATAGTTTTATAATGAACTTTAAAAGAAATGTAAAACAAATAATATATTGACTCTGTTTTTATTCTTTGAAGGTCTGAACCCTTTTCTTCTATCTTTGCTTGCTCCACCTTGGATACACAGTGTAAGGCAGTTTTTCCTCCCAATTTCCCTATGGAGCCAATAAAAGACCCTGAATACCAGGTTGAAGCCTGAAGGGGAAAAAAGGAAGTCCTCAGTGAAACGGCCGATCTGGCTAGTTAATTCTAACAATTCCCAATCTCTCACCTTGCGGAAGGGTTGTCTATCTCGGGCCACTAGGGTATCCAATAGTCGTGCTCTGAAGGCATCATTATCCGGGCAATGCCAAACTGCGTGAGTGATTTCATCATAACCGATTCCGCACCTACATAAATTGCTAACGACGAGGTTAATTCTGTAGAGATGTGCGTTTAGCGAGTAGTTGTTGGACATAAGTCTTAAAAACACACGAATGAAACCGCGACTTACATCCAAACCTTTGAACCACGATCTCGACGAAAAATTTGGAATAATGGAATGTAACCACCGCCCAAGAGAATTACTTGTTCAAGCGTTTTGCCAAGTTTGAAGAGAACTCTGACGTACTAATGGGAAAAAATCATCATGTTAAATTCATGTTTAAAAATCTCGCCTTCTTGTGTGCCCACCTTTGCTAGAGAGCCTGGAATTGAAACGTTAAAGCGATCCGTGAAATAATTCAAAAACTACACTGAGAGAAAAGTTTCCGAAATTTAACGTGGAAATTTGATGAGTACATTTCAATTAACAACAACTTATCCAGTGTACTATTTAAGATTTACATTCGTTTGTGCAATCATTCCTCATAGATATTTTTCACAAATTTATCTGGCACCTCTAGATCTTGTAGTAAACCTTTCCCCCAGCATCGTCTAGTTAGGTACAGACTAATAAAAGACCGAGAAAGGAAAATTATATATCTGAAATAAAGATAATGTTTTCATTCGGCTATTATTTGCTATTTTACGACTATTGGAAATATGAACAAACTGGAAATGGTGCAAAAAAAATCCACTTGGGGGGAGAAGGGGGACGACTCGGGAGCTCGTTTTCGATTTGGACAGAGTACATATGTCTCACTAACTGACTGTATGTTCGTTCACCAATGATGGTAGTGTGATACCGAATCGACTTGCCATTGAGGGGAATACATCCCACGGTGCGGTTCGATAGCACTAAGAGAGCACACCATCCGACCGTGCCAAGTTGTAGCCCATAATGCATTTTCCACCGATGTGGGAGGACAATGAAGTGAGAAAAGAAAAGTGAAACCGGTATCGGTTTTCTTTATTTCCTTCCATTCCGTTCTGCTGCAGTGTCTGCTCTTCTTGACATTCTGAACGCTGCTCAGCGGGAGAACTGTTGGCAGAACTGTTTTGCGGTGGGACGGAAAATGAAATCAAGATAATGTGATAAATTATTGGCTTTCAGAAAGTGGCTCCACATCGGACGGACAGAAACCAGATAGGTGTGGATCGATGGCTGGAAGGATGGAAAAGTGCAATTATTACCCTTCATTCACCCGAGAATGGTACTCACTTGGAGGATTTCCAGCTGTCGAGCACGATGGATCCAAGGGTCAGTTATTGATTCAGTGTGTTGTTCTGACTCCAGACGAGAATGTGTCTAAAGATACAACAATTGATGCCAATTTTACTTAGAGTGTCGTGCAATGTGGCCAATGCTTTTAAAAAACATGTTGTCGAAGAAAATTAAAAGGGTGTAACGGTCAAAACTTGGTCAACTAAGCTAAACGCATTTCTTTTAATCGTTCATTTTATACCCCCTTATTTTGTAAGCGTGCAAAATAATGCCTCTGTTTTTATGTAGACGTTTGTTCTTCAGTGGTCGAAATGGCGTCCAAGCAATAAAGACTGCCCCAGACAGTATGGCCGCAGTCAGAAACCGCTGCCGCAATAATTGATAACTATGCAAGCGGAACCTATGCTCACCATAGTACATATATTCATCACATTCTGCAGTCATCCAACTTCGAACGTAAAAAGATGTTTAATTTCTCCAATCAATGGACGCAGTAGCCAAGAATATATAATCCTGGCAGATAAAATTAGGTCTTGAATATATTTAAAAGCTACAAAAACGTTTCGGAGACTAAAATTTCGTAAAAATAATAAGCAGTCCAATTTTCAACACAATTTCTTACCTTTGCACTACAAATTCATCGTATTGATCTAACCGTACTAGGGAATATACTCGAGCCAGACTCCAAGTTTTCTCCTTAATTGCACTCTATCCTCACACATTTTCGTTGCGTATTTGCACAAACCATAAAAATCACACTTCACTGATTACACTAGCCACACGAGAATCTATGAATACGTGATAAAATACTAAAAAACTATGGGATTGATTTTCACAATAATATAAATACGCTTGCACCTATTCTGAACCGTGTTTACAATCGACTTAATCGGTTGATGTTGCCAAACTATTTTATTATGACTCTCATTCGAATGAAATGGGTTTGGCAGTACTTCAATATCACCTTTTTTTTTGGGAGTGCTACAAATCGCACAAAGTAGAACTATTTTATTTTTCCATAGATTATATAAATTATAACATACTTCTAGTTCTCGAGTAATTCATGTTAAGGGCCTAAAAGCCATTTTTAAACAATGACTTTAAATGTCGATTTCTGTGGAATCTTAAATTACTCTCGTGAAATAAAAGCAGCATCTGGTAGGAGAATGTTAGTTCCACCATATAGATTAACTGGATATAGTAGGATTTTTGTGATTCGTGAGAGATCAACGTTTAAAATTTTGTTGTTTACCAAAGGCTTATAGGCCCTAATCATGAATTACTCGAGAGTTGTAGATTTTTTTCAATATATACCGAGAAATAAAATTCCACATTTAATAATATTTTTCCATCTCTGTTGAATTTGGCGGCACTGCTCACATACTGTATAGCATACACATCAACGCTAGTGTGCGTGCTCAATGATTCATAGAGCATTCTATGCCCAACGTTATGGTGAGTCTTGTTGTCAATATTCTCATGGAAGAATAACAAACAAACCCTTTCATTTTGTCTTGGTTATATGCATGCTACCCAACACACATGAAGTGCTGTCAAATGATCTACTTCATTTCTGGGTGTAGTAGTGGAGAGCGTTAACTTGCTTATATTTTTTCTTGAATAAAATCAGTACGATTAACATATGTACACAGATGGGATTAATGTTTTTCTTGATATTATCAAATAGATTCATAGCAGTGGCAACTTTTCCGGATAAAATTGGAAGAAAATTATCAGAATCGAACGTTCTGTGTGTTGCTAAACGATTAACGATAAGTGAACGAATAAATTGTGAATAACTTGTGTACTCAGTGTTCGGTATTCAGTGCATATTCACCTATTTCCCCTGGAGGTCTGCTTATTGAACTAAAGATAGGTCCCGCTTCCCTAGTTCTTTTGTAAGGGTGCATCCTGTTGTTTACCTTTATTCCTCAGCCCTTGTTTAGCGATTTAATCGCTACAAACAGCGAAATATTGGGTCACTAAGGAAGCTCGAAAAAATGGAAAGAGTAATTGAAAACACCGTGCGAACAGCAATCCGGCTCGTAAATTTGACAACCCGACCCAACCGAGCCGAGCGTTGCTATTTGAAGAAAAAAAAAAAGCAAAACAAGTTGAAACGTTAAAGCAACATCTCCCTCTGGAAGACATTCACTTTGATTTGAGTGTTTCCGATTTGTTCTGTTACCTTTTTAAGAACGACCGGTGCAAAATTGGGTCGCTAAATCAAAAAGGAACGCTCTCAGTCATCAAAACAAAGATTGGAAAAAAAAAATGCGGCACTTTGTTTTGAGTGTAACTTTTTATCGTGTGGGTATGTGTTATGTTTATGTGTTCAAAATTTTATCGCGATCTGTCAAGTAGTTTTCAAGATGCATTCGAAACAAGAAGAGCTACGCCAGCAAATCTTGGGCGCGGTGATCGATAATCCTGGTCAGTCGCACAGATGGATCGGCAAAAGGCTTGGAATCCACCATTCACACCGTGTTCCGCGTTGTGAAGATGTTCCAGGAGACGAAGACCTTCGAGCGGCGCGCTGGAAGCGGCCGAAAACCGAAAACGGAACACCCAGAGAAGGAGCGGAAGATAAGGCAATACTTTAAGAATAACCCGAACCTTTCCACCCGAGACGTGGCCAAAAAGGTCAATTCGTCGAAGTGGTTCGTCCAGCAGACAATGGAGCGGACTGGGCTACGTGTTTTTAGGGTCAGGAAGGCGCAAAACCGGACTGACAAGCAAAACACCGTGGCCAAATTGCGATCGCGGAAGCTGTACCGTGAGTGGCTGGTCAAGCCAGGCTGTCTCGTCATGGATGACGAGACATATATCAAGGCGGACTCCAAACAAATCCCCGTCCTTGAGTTTTTTGACGGTACGTCCCGCATGGAGGTTCCGGAAAAGTTTAGGAAGAGAAAGATGGACAAATTCGCGAAAAAAGTACCTGTTGTGGCAGGTGATCTGCGAGTGCGGACGGTACAGCAAGCCGTTCGTTACAACCGGCACCATAAACGGGCAGATTTATCGCGAAGAATGCTTGCAGAAGCGCTTGCTGCCCTTCCTCCGCTCTCACCGTGATCTGGCCGGATCTCGCTTCGTGCCATTACGCCAAGCCTGTAATGGATTGGTACGAAGCGAAGGGCGTTAATGTGGTCCCGAAGGAGGCGAACCCGCCAAATACACCAGAACTTCGCCCGATCGAAAAGTTTTGGTCGATAATGAAGAAGAAGTTGAAGAAAAGCGGAAAAACATTCAAAACCGATGAAGCTTTGAAGAAAAACTGGGAGAAATTATGTAAGGAAGGACACAGCCTCGCCCAAGATCTCATGAGCAGTGTTAAGAGAAATGTATAAGCATTCATCTTGGGGGAGGAAATTCAATAAATTAATTATGCCAAAACATATATAGCTAATATATAATTATTTAATCCCTGAAAATTTGAGAAGTATTCGATTTAAAATGATTTTTGGTGATCATTTTTGTGTGTCTCATTTTTTAAAACCGGTTGAATATCAGCGCCACCTAGGTTACACCAAACTAAGTTGAAAGACACTCAACGACTTCTAAATATCGAAGCGCGCAGGTGGCGCCATCAACATCCTATTCACCAAAACTAACGAAATGAGCTGTAATTTAAAATGATAGTTACAGAAATTTAAACACGGAAGGCACTCCAGCTTGGATGTTTCGCAGTGGTATTACTTCTTAAGGAATCTGAAAAAAAAATCCAATCAAATTCATTTCTATTTTAAAGTCGTATTATAATCAAAAACAGTATTTTCTTACACTGCAAGCTCGATCTGCTAGAAAAGTGTAAATGGAGTATTTATCACGGAATTCCAATAGATCGACATGTTTGCTTTTTCCACAGTCCAAATAATCACTGTCCTCATTGTATCATCTGTACAAAAGAACTCATGCTCAATGAACCTAACCAGGCTCCTTGCCTAGTCTACTCTTCACTACTATCATTGTTAAAACAAGCCTCGTGGAAAGATCCGGATATCCTGACTCATTTCTTCAATTTTACTAGCTTCACTTAATGATGGCGGCATGTACTGATGCATGACTGATTCGAGCGCTCGGTAATTTCCCCCATTCAAATTTGATCCCTTTGTCATTTTCCGGTGATTAACGACGCAAACGATTTTCCAGCAGTTCAATGGAAGTAATTTTCCAGAAGTGATGCTCACGTCGATAAGAATCGCATCCATAATCATCTCACGAAGCAGCTCGTATCGCACCAACCACCAGCATAATGTGTGGGAAAAGGATATTTCCATTCAGATTTGAAAAGTTTCCCACGGAACGCGTGCATCGCAATGACTGGTAGGTAGGTATGTGGAAAACCGAGTGAAACTTTTAATTGCAATCCCTGTTTCCGTATGGGCACCGCCACACTACTGTCAGCTCGCGTTTTTGAACAGTGGTGAACTGTTGAGTATCTCTACCACCGTTGAAATCGAAAAAATGAAACATGATTCTTAGGAATGTCTCCGAATGGAGCCAGGATTTAAACTTTCACGGCGAAATCACAATCCATCATTTATTTTGTCTATTTTTCAAGCGATGATATCACCATGCTTTAAAATCACTGCAAAAGTATTTGGATGTCGTTGTTTGTCTCTCCCTGAATGGAGATGGAAAAACTTTTCCCGATGCATAACAGCGCGAACAGAAAGTACATTCATATTCCATTATCACTGTGGTTTTACTTCGCTTGCCATCCAGCGCTGACGGACCATCCGACTTTCCCGGCATGCGAGGCAACATTCGGATTTTTATTTTTTGCTGCCTCCGTGCGCCATCTTTTCCTATTATTTTTTATTATCAGACAATATTTGATGACCCACAATATCGGCAAACCATGGATGGTGTCGGTCGGTCTCCGTCCTGCTCCGAAATGTCTTATCAAACTGTTTCAAACTTTCCGGCTGCCGGAAAGTATAACCGAAAACACATGGAGCTGGAAAGAAAGCGCGGAAAAAAGCCATCTCCTGTGAAATTGCATGGTGAGAGAAAAATCGAATCCAAAGTTTTGGTGCCGAGGTTATTTCCTTGGAATGGGCGCGCGATCCCAAAAAAAAACTCCGTTCCTGGTCCAGTAGAGCATGTGTCATTCAGTTCTGGAAGAATGGGACGGGCCACTGCTTTATCGGGTTATTTCCATGCCATTGAACTGGATTACATACTGAGTTAACGGTGGAAATGCTTGCAAGGAGTTAAATATGTTTTACTAAGAAGGAAAATTCGTAACCGGTCGTTCGCTTTATAAAGACATTATTATTTTATCTTAAAATCATTTTTCAATCCCCACCATAAAGGAAAGAGAACAAAGTGTAATAACATAACTCTCATTACAGAAATTAAATCATGAATGTTTTCAGAATCTATAGGTATATATAAAACAGAGTGGCATACGTAAGACCGCGCATAACTCGAGAACGGATTGTCCGATTTATGTTGCCTTTGTTTTGTTTTGTTCGGCTAAGCCCAAGGAACATTTATAGAAAGAGAAAGTTGGAAAAAAATATGGGAACAATGAAAGCTTCGAAAATGATAGATTTTCAATACATAATGTATGGTTTATTTTTGTTTTGATCGAGTAATCCTTGGCATGCGACGTAGATGATGTTGACATTGCGCAATTTCGCAGCCTACATGAGGAAATATGGGCGTCCAGACTTATTAATCACATTTACTTGCAACCCGAAATGGACGGACATATCTCAGCACTTGATACCCGGCCAATTCATTTAAGTACGTTTGAAAATACGTGAACAAGGGCAGCAATACGGCAGTTTTTGGGATTGCTGCTCCGGATGCTTACGACATAGGCACGTGATATCAATTGGGCCGTTGCGTTAGTAGTAATGAGGCGATATGCCGGATTTTCTCATTCCCGATTCACGAACGCTACCTGATTGTTGTCTTTTTGGCTGTCCACTCAGAAAATGGATAACGTGTCTACTTTACGGAAGCAAACGCAGCCAATAGAGCCAGTTGACCACCACGACTTTGCAGTTTTTTCAACACCTAAATTGAACACCAAATCTAGCAATGCACAATGCATTCAATCGAGAGTTGGAGCGTGAACAAGAATACGATCAAGACGCTTTGAGACAGATGGTTCGAACAAACGTACCGTTGTTGACTCCTCAGCAAAAGGACGTTTATGACATTTCGATGAATGCGATTGACGACCCAATTGCGGCATATTTTTCATCGATGCACCTGGTGGACATTGGCGTAACTACTGGGGGTGCCTAGGGGGCCAGGCCCCCTCCAGAATTCTGTAGCCCCCCCCCCCAGGATTTTTCCGGAATATATTTTTAATTTAAAATAAAACACTGTTCATAATCTCTACGGAATTGTACAATTTTTTTGCCACTCAGTTTAAGTTTTTTTTTTCACTTTGCTGCCTTCAGGCCAGTATCGACTCAAAAAATAGAGAGGGTACGGAATTTTGACAATTAATCTGCATGGAACGAACTGTCACGTTCACTTACGGAATAATCAAGCGGAACATTTTTTCCGAAAGTAAGATTGACAGCTCCCTTTAGTTTGAGTGGAAACCTTACGAATTCCAATTTTATTTATACTTTTTTTCAGGTGGATACTGCTGCAGAAATTTCTTTTCGATTCTTTAGTTTTCTGTTTCAGTAAACGGAATTTAACATGAGTTTGGGATGGAATAAAAAAATTCTTTCGATCACGATACCGACCTTTCAGAAATAGTTTGAACGAGTAACTATTTCTGTAGGAGTAACGTGTGTATACCCGCTTCCCACACTTTTCAATTACTCCACTGTACCTTTAGGATATAAAGTTGGTATATCAATATAAACCATAGTTAACGACAATTCAGGCCATTGACAAGCCTATATCAATAGCTGTGATTGACAGTAGACAGGATGTCCTGGGCCCAAATTGATTTTGGCCCGCTGTCAGCTGTCAAATAGAAGTATAATAATTTGTTTTGGTTGTTTGTTTTGATGTAAAACACCACATAAAGCGATCTTTTTGCTTTGTATGACGTGCACAACGAAAACGAGCAACAACAGACAAAACGTAAACGAGCTATAACAAACACAACTTACAATGTTGACATTATTTTGACAGCTGAGCTTGCTGAGATGTTGTCTACGTGAAAAAGTAGCCCTTGTCATAGGCCTGCGACAATTAGATCCATGAGAATTCTTATATATCAACATTAAATCCACATTGCTCGAGAGTTTGTTGCGTCTGTTAAAAGCTAGTTTTTGTTAAATTTTTTCGTGGTGTTTACTAACGAACGACATGATAAGCGGATATAATCCAGCCCATAAATGGTTAAATTCAGTTTATGACTCAATAATTTATTGATTCAGGATGATAAATATACTCAACCGCCGCAAATCATAACTAGATATTATGTAAACCATAGCCAGAATTAAAATAGGGGGGTATGGCAATCAGAAGCCGTCATCTTGGATTTCAAAATTGTGTTGATCATCGATTCTCGATCTATAGACATTATCCAAATTCCAAAATATTGCCTATCGGTATTTAGTTTTAAACTATTCCATGGAAAAGGCCATGTCCCTTCTTAGAGCCCATGCAAAAGACGCCATTTTCGTAAGGTAATCTTTTTCTAGTTTTTTTTCGGTAAATTATTGCTTTCCCGTATTTTTCAGATGCTATTTCTCAAAGTCCATTTTCTAGAGGCTATTTTCCTGAGATAATTTCCAAGAGGTAATTTCCCAGAGGCCATTTTCCGGAATGACAATTTTTTTCGGGAGATGATTGCGTTTCCGAATCCATTTCACAAAGGTTAAATTTGATTGCATAGTCAGGAGGCAGTCGCCCCACCTGCCCTCTCCCTGGCTACGCCTATGAACCTAGATATCGTTCAGGGTACAAGAGTTTACCAGATCAAAATCGAAATTAGAACGTAGAGGGCCCACTTAGAAATGCACAGGCATGTGCACATAACTAGTATATCGCGGTGTTTTTTGTAAAAAGTTGATTTATCAATTCCATTTAGTTTTTGTTGTTCACTTAGTAGGTATTTGAAAAATATTCCCTCTTAGTTTCAATTCTATTAATATTAAAACGTCAAGCTAACTAAAATAATAGGTACGGTAAAATTCTGACCCTGTTAAGTTGAAACATATGATTTGAAACACTTGTCTGTGTAGGTATTTTAATTTTATTTTCAAGAAGGTTTTACAATAATTAATTTTGTTTAAAAGCGCATTTTAAATTCACAATATTATTTTTCTTGTACGAAAATTTAAGTAAAGTATATATACCCCAGATTGATTAGAAATTTCGAAACTAACGAATGTAAATAAGTAAAATATGAAGATAGGAGTTCATTCATTAACGATAATATTTTCAAAAATGTAGTTTTAGAAGTAAGGTTAACATACCATCAGGTAAATTTCAGTTATCATAGACTGCATTATGGGCCTGTGTGTCATCCCCAAAAGGTAATTGTAATAATTGAACTATTCACAGCACAGTATTGATGAAATGCATATAGTAATTTAAGAGTTATTGCTGGAGGAAACTTCAGCACTCTAAAAAAACTCAGTACATACTATGCTCACCACGCCACCAATGAAAATTAAACATCATTGTTCATGATATTTCATGTATTTAAATTTCCTGAATTTGGTTATAAATAAGCTTATCAAAGTTTTTAAATTTAGTCATTTCTTCGACTTTTTTTGTAAAATGTTATTCATTAATATAGGGGGAAATCTTGCCTCACATGAGGCTAACTTTTATTGAAAATATTGTTAACCTGTTAAAACTATTATTGATTTATTCTTTTCTACAAATATTAAAAAAAAAATATTTTAATTAAGTAGTATCGCAATGCTGGACCCGTCGGATTTTTTTAATTTTCTAAGAATTGTAACAGCTTGCGTGTTCCCAGTGTATTCCCATCTGCTTTCACTTAGTAGAGACAGAGTTCAGATTATAATTTAAAAATGCTTTTCAATATTTCCTTGGAATTATATCAAAATTCCCTTCACATTTCTTACAACAGTTGAAAATTTATTCTTAAAGTTTCTTTAAAGGATTTGATTTTCAATCAAAAGCTTCTGTTTTGGTGTTATTTGTGTTGGCTATTTTGGGTTATTGATGGCGAAAATATTAAACACATTTAAAGTTTTATATACAAAATTGACATATTTGACATTTTCTATGTCACAACTCAAAAGATGAATTGAGCAGAAATTTTTAAAGCAGCTCAGAAGTAACCTGATTTTTAAACTGTCTTAAGTTTATAAATTTTAAAACACAGTTTTCAAAATTACCTTTGATCCAACTTATTAGAAAATTTTAAAAACATTTATTTTCTTTTACAAAACACAAAAATTTCATTAGAATTCATTGTTGTATAACTTTTCAATTTTATATTATTTAAAAACTAAATATATGCCAAACCTTATAGCATGGCCAGTATTATGCCATTTTGAAGACTGTGCATGATAATTTATAAATTCAATACAGTTCGAAACGGTAGATGCATTTGTTAATTTAGCCTATGCTGCAGTTGTTTATATGCTATTTCCATATCTTCATAAAAATTCGAAAAATGTCCATGGAATTTCGATGCCCTGGAATACTATCAAAGTCGATCCAATTCTTAAGTTTAACCTCAAATTACCCATGGGTGTTTCTTTCGAACTGTATCAGTATCAACCGACACAATATTGAATATATTTAAAACGCGCAATGCAAACCAATCAAAATTTTGCTCGATTCTCTTCAGTCATCTCGACTCACTGAGGCACAGCATAGATCTAATTATTGGATTCAACCTGTTCTAATTTTTCAATAAAAATGACATGCCCTAAACAATTACGGTACTTTCATCGCTCTTTTCAATATTCCTATATACGAAAAAAAATTCTTCGGGCAGGCCCCCTCCAGGCCCCCTCCAGACTAATTGCCCAGTTCCGCCAATGCTGGTGGAACTAGCAAAAAGAACCATATTTCATTAATATTGGCTTCAGTGCGTTGAAGATCAGAAATTGCGCTTGCGTTTGCCTCTTCAGGGACTGCAGCCACATTGTTGGAAGGCGGTCAAACGGCTCATTCTGCGTTGAAGCTGCCGTTGAATCTCCAACTGACTGACAAACCGACATGCAACATTCGGAAGAATTGGGAATGGCGAAAGTGTTGCAGTGTTGTAAGATCGTCATCTTGGACGAATGCATAATGACAAACAAACGAACATTGGATGCACTCGATCGAACTTTGCAAGATCTGCGCAGTAACACGGGACCTTTTGGAGGCGCCATGATTTTGTTGGTAGGTGATTTTCGGCAAATACTACCTGTCATTCCACGATCAACGGCAGCGGATGAAAGCAACGCTTGCTTTAAGCTTTCTTATTTGTGACGATATTTAAAGACGCTATAGTTGACGACTGCCGTGAGCCGAGATTTTTTCTAATCAATAATTAACAATTATTGTTGGTGTTTGGCAATGAAAAAATACCTCTTGACGTTTCCACCGGAATGATTTCGTTCCCTCCGAATTTCTACTCCTTACGAGGGTTTTCCCAAACATCGTCCAAAATTATGAGAACCACCATTGGTTGAGTGCACTTGGGTTTTTGAAGCGAAAAATATGAATGTCAATGATTTGAATTTCGTAATTCAAAATGAATTTTATGGACAATTACGTTCAATCAACTTAATTGATTGTGTGACTAATCCGGACGAAGCAACCAATTACCCAACCGAATTCCTGAATTCATCAGATTAACCAGGATTACTACCATATAATATACGACTGAAATTGTGTAATTCAACAAGATTGGTCGTAAAGGAACTCAAGACTAATGTTATTCTAGCAATAATACTCAAAGGCAAATTCAAGGGCGAGGAAGTGTTCATTCCAAGAATTCCACTTATTTTAAACAATTTAGCTCCCGAGTTCAAACGAAAAGTCTTTCATGCAATCAATATCTAAAACTCGAGTGACATAATCTGTTATCAATCGCGAATGAACGATAAAAAAAATAGGTAATAAACAAGTCAAGCATGGCTTAAAACTACTCAAAAAAAAAATTAAAACATAAATGCTTGGAACTATTTGAATAAAAATAAATGACTAAAATATTTACCTGCACTTAGTAATTCAGAAAAAGCACCAAAAAATGAAAAAAGTGCAACTAAATTATTAAGGCCTGTACCAACAAATAATGTGTGATCAGCATTAAAAAATTAGGAATGAGCAATAAAAGATGAGAAAAGATCTTCGGATAATCTAATTGTGACCGGTAAATCTGTCAAATAAAGCAACAGCTATTAGTATATGTGCAATTAAATATGGCAGTATTTCCGCCAAATTATGTAATTTGAGCACTAAACTATTCGCATATGTCTTTTAATTTTGTTAGATTTTCCCATAAAAACAGTAAAATGAGCAATGGATATTTATTTATCCATTGCTCATTTTACTGTTTTATGGGAAAATCCAACAAATTGAAAGACATATGCGAATAGTTTAGTGCTCAAATTGCATATTTGGCGGAAATACTGCCATATTTAATTGCACATATACTAATAGCTGTTGCTTTATTTGACAGATTTACCGATCTAGATTATCCGAAGATCTTTTCTCATCTTTATTGCTCATTCCTAATTTTAATGCTGATCACACATTATTTGTTGGCACAGGCCTTAATAATTTAGTGGCACTTTTTTCATTTTTTATTGCTCAAATCTCTCTTTTAATTGATGATTAATTATGCTGCCAAAAATAAATGGTTAGAGCGGAACAAAGTTCGCCGGGTCAGCTAGTTATATTTAAAATTTCCTAATGAAATATCACGAAACTAGTTCATATGCTTAAGAATATCTTACCTTCCAGTTTGTTCAGAATGTTACGATCAAAACATACTCGGCTTTCACGCATTTCCTTTAATCGTGCACCTCAAAAACCTGAACACCCCTCATTTTGTAGGTGTATACCAACCTCCCCACAACATGACAGATTAACTTAGTTTCGTGAAAACACTTGCAAATCGTAGATGTCGCCCCGCAACGTAAACATTGATGCAACAAAACTGATTTGTTCTTATGGTAAAGGTACATTCATAATTAAAGGCACACACGCAACTGTCAGAAGCACGAAGCTTTTGTTGACGCAGAAAGAACATTCGAACTTTGTACGTAAACCATACCAAGAGCAACGAATATTTTGTCACTAATTAAAAAGAAACGTCTGATGGTTGCATTAAGGACTGGCAGATCTACTTTATCGAGTTGCACAGTAATTGACAAAAAAATCAACCACGCCAAGTTGTCCAGCGTCTTTTAATGTTTCTGACATGGGATTCGAACCTAAATTTTCTGAAAGTGCTGATTCTGAATCCGTGCTTGATCTCACTAGGCCATTCTGACTCGTGAGAAAAAGCTTGAATAATGAGCAAAAACATCTAGCTCTCGGCAGCGCACTAATGTTTATTTTGAGTTAGATATTTTTTTCCCGCCCATACCAGCAGCAACACCATCATGCATGAGTACGATATAAGGAGTGTATCGAATATAAGCTATCCACATACATTTGCGTTGTACGCATGTATTTGTGATGGTTTTTTATGCTCTGAACACTGCATGCTGTGCGTTTGACTGTCAGGTTTCTTTTGTTTACTTGTATGTGCGGTTCAAATTCTTCGTTTTCAAAATGTCGCGTATTGAAAAGGACGTGAAAAATAAGGTTCTGGACACATGGCTATGTGAGAAGGGTATTACTATGCGAAAATTGTCGAAGCGGTTTGGAATTCATCATGCGAGTGTTAAAACCATCATTAATAAGTTTGGGGAACACTATTCTTTGGATGAACTACCAGGAAAAGGCAGAAAACGCGGTTCTTCTAACCCGAAACTGAAGCAGAAAGTGGTATCTCTAATCATGAAGAACAAATCAATGTCAATACGTGATTTGGCCAAAAAGCAGGAACGAGTGTCGGAATGATCCAGCGTATCAAGAGGCGTAACCACCTGAAGACCTACAAGAAACAGAAAATCTCGAAACAAAGTGCAGAACAGAAGAAGCGAGCAGCAACAAGGGCCCGGAAATTGTATTCGCGTCTTTTGCAGCGTCCGGAGGCATGCGTTTTGATGGACGATGAGACCTATGTAAAGGAGGACTCAAAAACCCTTCCAGGTCCACAATACTTTACTGCCGTCGTTGGGGAGGACGTGAGCGATGCGGACAGGTCGATTCAAGTGGAGAAATTCGGTCGAAAGGTACTGGTATGGCAAGCAATATGTTCCTGTGGTTTGAAGTCAACCATTTTTTACACTACCGGAACTATAAATGCGGAAATCTATCGATCTGAGTGTCTCCAGAAGAGATTGTTGCCTTTATGTAAGAAGCATAGTACACCTCCACTGTTTTGGCGATTTAGCGTTGGCTCACTATGCCAAAACCACTCTCAATTGGCTTGCGGAAAAGGGTATGGATTTCGTTGAGAAAATATCAATCCACCAAATTGCCCTCAGCTTCGACCCATCGAACGTTACTGGGCAATCGAGAAGAGGGCCTTCAAGAAGACTGGTAAGGCAGCTGGTAACATGCAGGAGCTCAAGCGTCCAAAAAATGCGATGCAACACTAGTCCGGAGCTTGATGAAGAGCATTCGATCCAAAGTTCGAAAATTCGTGAAGGAATAACTTAAATTTCATCCGGTCAAGTTTAACCTTGTACAATAAGGGATCAATTTTTTGTATGAATAAAATATCGGTTTTCAACATAATTTGAAAGAAAGTTTGTGGATAGCTTATTTTCGATACACTCCTTATCTGCTTCTTCTCTTAGAATGGAGCTAAAATCCTGTGAATCTTCGAAAGTGAATGAAAACTGGAACAACACTTTCACAGCTAGACAATCAAAGCGGTTCATTACTCCAAATATTTCTAAGACTCGCAAAATACTTGATCTTTCTAAAAAGATCTAAGCACATATACTGGTCTTTTAACAGGCCATTGTCCGAGCCGCTAACACTTGAAGGTGATTGGAAAACTTCAAGATGATTCATGTCGCTTTTGTGGCATGGAAAAAGAAGACTCGAAACATTTATTATGCCACTGTCCGGCAATTTTCATTAAAAGAAATCAGTTCTTCGACAAAGGGCTAATAGAACCCCTTGATATTTGGAGAACAAATCCCAGTACAGTAGTGCAATTCATTCGAAGTGTAATGCCGTGCTGGGATAATGCTCTAAGTCAAGCGTTGACGACCACTCCTAACAATAGTGGTACGTCACCTAGACAGAGCTAAAAATGGGGATATATCACAATAGGGCTTTAGTAGTAAGGTGGTCCATGTTCGTTTCGCCATTTTTGTTGGAGATCGAGGACGATCTGGATCACCTCGTAGCCGGCCCCCTTCCGGCTGAGCCGTCCACCCTTCCGTCGCTATGACAGCGTTAAGTCTAGGATACTGGAACTTTGGTCATGGGACAAATCTATGGCAGCGGAGGGCCATGGACTCGGGTCGTGGTTTGGAAAGAGTCCCTCAAAAATCACCTGCAGCAGCTCTGATGAACACTTGGTTGGAGCCGCCGATCCTCTGGTTTTGGCCATTACTACTCGGTAGGCGTCACCCCACGGATTCGCATTGGCCTTCTGACACAGTCCCTCGAAGCTGGCTTGCTTGCTGGCCTTTATCTCCCTCTTGAATGCGGCCTTCGGGGTGACTAGCGCCCCTATACACCTCTACCCGAGCGCCCAAGCGTTGAAGTCCCCCGCTATTATCAACGGGTTCAGGCCAGTTAGCTCCGTTGTCATCCGATCGAGCATATTGGAAAACTGTTCAATCGACCATCTTGGCGATGCGTAGCAGCTGCAGAAGAACACTCCATCCACTTTTACAACCTCGAAGCCTTCATTTGTGGTAGACACAACCTCCTGAACCGGGAACTTGCCCATCGTCCATAATGCCGCCATTTAGACCTGTCCGCAAACCAGTTCCCGTTGCCGGCTGGGATGCTAAATGGGTTGGAAATTATGGCGATATCCGATGCTGACTCGCAAACTGTCTGACACAGCAGCTGCTGGGTAGCCTCACAATGGTTCAGGTTTAGTTGGGTTACCTACATTATGATTGGCTCGTTGGAATACCCTTAGCGGCCGGGCACTGCGACCAGTAATTTGATCTATTGTAGTATATCCCGTACACTTTGTTTAGTGCATGTCGATTTACCTCATCACTATTGAGCAGTCTTCACGAACACACGAGCGGCGCAGAGCTTGGCTCTCACCAGTGCGTGTTCATCCAATACGCGCTCTCCTTCTCGTGTTCATGTTTATTGAGCACATCAAACATGAGAGCAACAGATGAACGCGCTGTTCGCACTCAGATTCGAGCTCAAGTGCAAAACTTGAGTTTGAACATCAGGCGTAAAACTCGAGTTCAAGCGTTGTAGTTGTTGGTGCCTCTGCTCGATCACCGACGGGCGGAGGCAAAGGCTGACTGTGTTCTGACGTAGACTACGTCTTACGGCAAGGGTAGGGTGACAATTGAAAATCTAAAAATTAGCGACCGTCACGAAATATCGTTACCAATTAAACGATTATAACTTAATAAATGCTAGATAGATTTTCGAGATGTTTACACCAATCGGTGGGATATTGCTCGCGTGTCAATTCAACAATCAAACATTATCCACCAACAATTTTAAACTATTGAAAATAACGAAAATAAAGGGTGACGTCTCATAATGTTGTTTTGCAGGCTTAATTTAGACCGATGCTAACAGGACCGAGAAGGTTTTAATTCAAATGCAGACCTCAAATAACCGATTCAATTTTGAGAAAGTTTGTTTGGTTTGAATTTGTCTAACATTACTTTCCATGTTCTTACCAATTGGCAGCCAGCGGTGGCTTAAAAAATTTTTAATCTTCTCTTCGTTGCATACCTTGACCATTGTGCACAGTTTACAAATGGCTACCGTCACGAAAAATTGAAACACCTGACACTAATATCTCGATCAGTTCTTGATTGATTAATTTTTGAGTTTTTTGCTCTTATCAACTAGAGATTTTTACGACTTCCATTTTATTTACACAAGTATTCAAGCTGTTATAAATAACAGATGAATATATTTCGCGTACATATTCATCAATCGGCGTGGGAAAATTTTAAGGAATGTTACGTTCCGGCAAGGATAAAAAAATTTCCTATCACGGACAATGTTTTGATTTTCGAACATGATATCTCGTCGTAACATTCTCTGCATATTCCAATACGTACTGCTATGAACAGTTATTCTGATGTGTTAACGATTCGTGTTGGATAAAGTTTTACTTATAGGAAGAAATAAGTTTTGAGAAACAGTCTGAAAGTGAGAATAAGTGTACAGCCTAATGGTTTTGATGCCAACCGTATACGCAAATTTCGAAAGCGCGTTAAGATCGAACATACGGAACATGCTCCGAAACGACCAGGTACCGATGCCGAGTGAGCTCTTGTTTATTGAGAGAAACTAAAAGCACTCGAGGTCATCCCAAGGAACATTGTTGGTTTTATCATGGTTTTATAGCATTCTTGAAGTCTAATTCATGCTCTTCAGAACCCTTATAAAACCAAGATTGTTACTTGGGATATCATCATTTAAACCAAACGGCCGTGTTTAGGGTTACCAAATGCTTTCGAAAGAGTGTACAATAAAATTTCCCTCAATCTTACACTTGAACACTTTTTCATGATCATCAAACGTAAAAAACGTTCCTTGATGTCTGCCACAGTTTTCTTAGTAGATAAAATACTATCCAAGACAAATAAGCTCAAGCTAACAATAAATTGTTATAATAACAATTTACACACAATATTATGAAATTGAATAATTTTACGAATTGGTGTAAAATATTGGATAAAACAGGTTTACAAGGTTTATTTCATAGGCAAATGAAAGCATTTCTATGCATACTGTTTTGGGTAGAATGAAAATCCGAAGTCCAAAAGAGAAAATCATCAGGTCATCAGGTCTAAATATTTTACTTTGAAAGTTTGTTGAAGTAAGTGCACAGCAACATACAAATGAAGCTATAATTTAAGTTTTGTTCATCAGTTTAACATCCTTTTTTATCCAAATGAAATCCCTTCGTCTTAATGGAAAATGAAAACTATTTGAATTATATTTCAAACGATATTTGAATCATCATTATAAGTTGAAAATATCGTTTTGAACAAAAGAATCTGACACTTTATTAAAAATATTCTCCATATGTAGATATTACCATATATGTTCAACTGTCATTTCTGTGACGCCATGTATATTTTTATCATTTTGCAAGTAAAAGGAAAATGTGAAAGATTTTTCGTTCCATTTTTAAATTTAAAATCGTTTTAAAATTTGAAAAGTTGTTGGCAGTGATTAGTTTTTCTTAATTTTATTATTTATTGAATGGTATGGGAACGTCCATTAATTACGTCACGCAAAAAATGACTTTTTAAATAACCCCCCCCTTGTCACGTTTTTTGTATGGACCTTCTCATTTTTTTGTATGGATCGTCACGTTTTCCCAAACCCCCCCTCCCCCTTACTGCGTGACATAATTAATGAACCTTCCCTATTTATGAGAAGAAATTTTTCAGAAGCAAAAAAATTCTCATCTCTATGAGAGGCTTTAGGAGTGGAAAGTAATTTATTGCGTTTTGATCCTCAACTAATTATCTGTTGGGTTGATTTTTGAAATGTACCGACTATTTTACACATTTATTTATTCAGTATTTATGTTGTTGAAAATCACAAACTTGTTTTTTTAATAACTTTTGATTGTTGACCCGATTTAATTATTTTGGACATGAAACAAGAGATCTTTCTCATAGTTTTCTTCTGCTACGAATGAAATCGTATTTTTCTCACAGAAAGTAAGCAGTTGGGTAACTTTGTTACATTTTTTCTCATACCTAGAAGAAGTAAGCATTAATTTGAATAGTCAATCTTAAAAATTGGTCGAAAGGGCCAGAAGTTACAAATTTTCAAAAAAAAAAATAACATTTAAAGAAATCGTGATTTTCTGAGCCACTCCATCCCGGGAATGGTCACCCTACTGACGATATAAAATTTTATAGGTCTTATTATTTTCGATAAGACACAAACCTACCAAATATTTCCGAGCTCTGCAAGATTGTATATCTAGTTTTCATGGAACCAGAGGAAATATACGAAATATCAAGAACCGATTTTCAGACTCAAAAGTACTTTATCTTCATTGAGTGTTTTCCGTTTGGATCGATATTCCGGTAGAGAAGATCTAATATTCGCGAATAAACAACTTAAGCACAAAGCTAACAAACCTCCATAGGGTGATTGAAAACCGGGCGGCTACTGATTAAATCCCTGTCCGACCGAAAACAGTTTGAGTGTATTGAACGCCGCAAGGAGCAAAAGGGAATAAAAACAATCTTTCGGATATGAAGCTGATCCATGCGCAAACATAGATGTTTTGAGCGCGGCTGCGAGCGCCGCTGCGAACATGGCACAAAACATGAGCACGAAGGTTACGTTCGTGTTCATGTTCATTTTGATGAGTGCATGTGCGCACTTCAAGAGAGTGTTCAATTTGAGAGTGTATACTTCATCAAACATCTGCGCTCGGCTGCACCTAGAAGACTGATTGAGAAATGATGAGGTATTCGATGTTGTTACAGTTGTCATTGTTTGTTTTGTTGGCAATGAATCAAATTTTATTGAATGTTTCCGCTATTTGAACCCTTTGAGGAGTGAGAGCACTCTTCAAAGCCGCGCCCCTTCATCAGTCAAATCGCATCAGATTTATTGCAAAAAAAAACATACTATGACTCCGATACTGACCATGCATCAGAACCATAATCATAACCAATTCAAACTATAGAACATCAAATAAACAATGAGAATTCACATAAATGAAGACTAACCATGTTTTACTTATTCTAAGCTCATCCTCGCACAATTGCAAAACGAGGTTTATCACTTTTCATAAGACATAAAATGTAATAAGGACTATAATATGTTCCTTTGACTACAAATAACATATATGTTCCCTAGTATGAATTAATTCGGACTAGGGTTCGGTGGTAGATCTAATACCCTGTAGCGCACCACGTTACGGGTCTTTTTCGGACCTTGGTCTAGTAGCTATCCCTGCCACGTTTGGTGTCGTCGCTCGTCCCAGCTTAGCACTAGCGCCTGCTTGCCGCTCGGGCCCCCTTCGACGGTTAAGACAACTCTCGAGCTGGATGTCGTGCTTTTGACACTGGGCTTAGCGCCGAGGCCTCTCTCTTTGCGGCCAGCCGGAGCTGGTCGCGAGGATGGATCCTCTGGACCCGCCGTCACGTTCGCGTAGGTTCGTTTCCCTATGGGGGCATACGACACTATCCGCTTCTTGGAAGCGCAAGGTGTCGTTTCGCCCGGGGACTGCCTTGTCCGCTTTGAGGTCCCTACCCCCATGGTATATGGGGTGGAGTCTCCTACTGAGACGGACTCTTCCATCTGAGTCTTCATCGAGGCTGTCTCCCTCGCCCTTTCCGTGACTGTTAGCCGTGCCAACTCTTTGGCTCTTTGCTCGGCTAGGAGCTTGGCTTCAAGCTCTACCCTCTCCTTGCATGCAGCCTGCACTGTCATGCGTAGCCTAAGGAGGCTCAGTTTCAGGCCCATAACAATTTTGATGCGCGATGACGTGAAGTCGATAATCACATCCAACTGCTCGGACACCTCCATCACTTTAGAAAGGGCTTCCCGCATCCTATCCATGGCCCGGATGAGTCCTGGCCCATCCATTGCCACGCCTAGTTTGGTGGCACCTGTTTCCAATTCCGTGGTACTTCCGCAAGTGTCGGACATGCCAGATCGCACCGTTTTACGCGGTGGGGACCTCACTAAGCCGCCTTTAGCGAACGGATTCGCTTTCTCCTGGGGTTTTGTCGTTTCTGAGGTAATGAGAACGGTTTAGACATCGTAAATCGTCTTACTGACCATGTAGATCATCAAGATCTGAGCTCAAAAAATTTTTGGAAGGCATAGAACAACGTAGAAATTATATTTGTTTGCCAATTTTATCCTTTAAATGGGTTTCATCACTTGTTCAAGCACATTCAATACTGTGTAGAAAAAACCGTATCGAAGCGGTTGCTTCCTCAGGCTTGACCCAGAAACAAAATTTTACAGATCAAATTGAAATTAAACTACTATAAACACTTTGATAATTTTGACATCTCATCGCTCGCCCAGTTCGTATTAAAAATATTATAACTCCTACTAAAGGGGTAGAACTAAAATTTGAGAATAATTGGAAAACTAGGAAAATTTTAACACTTCACTTGATCACTTTTAAAAATAAAAAAAATATACTGAAACACTTTTTTAAACTATCACTAGTAAACGCGAGCAAATTCCGTTAAAGTCCACTATTTTGTCTGCGACTTACAAACTTCTTCAGTGTCGATAGCTCGACTGGAGGAGAACTCGCAGTAACAAAAATAGAACACTTGACGGCGTATTTCCATCAGTGGCCAATAGCTTTGCGGCTTTCTGTGGAATCGACTCGCCCATATTGAAATGTTGATGTGATGATTAAACAAAGACCCTACAGTTGCTTCGGAACAGTGATAAATTTGTTGCGATCTGTGTATTTGTCTGCCAACCACTTGTGGATCAAGAAGGGCACAATTTCCTTTTCTGAATCATGCGGATTTCTCAAGATATGATTGCAAACCCCGCAATAGGGCCTTCCCTAGGCTTATAGGGCCTTCCCTAACCCCCTGTTCCACAGGAGGCCTATCGTGCACTGTTTAAAGTCCCACGCAAGCACGAGGACGATGGTGAGCCGCTCCTAACATGAAAAACAGACGCTGTTTTGAGCCACCCCTGGTATTGAGAACAAAGCACCCTCCAGCAAACATTTTTGTATGCATAATACTTGTTCATTTCAATGTAGCGAAGGCTCCAAAATAAGCTGTGATTTGTACGATCGCAAGCATAACCTCAGGTAAGTAGGTAGCTCACAATTGTAACAACTACGTAGTTTTCGGTATAAAGCTACACTGAACAATTGCCGATTGAAAATATCAGAGTAATGAACCTATCTAGAAAGCCGTTCTCCGATCTTACCAACTCTTCCCCAATTTACCTCCACCTCCCACTCTAAAGACATCGTATAATTAATTGTCCTCCTCCAGTTTGTTTCCACTGCGCCCAATGTGCATTTGCTTAGCCTCGCGGTAGGACAAAGTCGCTGAGTTGTCTCGCATCATCAATTTGTCCTACCAAGCAACGACAACAACAACAACAGCAGCACAGTCCGCACAGAAGTGAGTCACATCCACCCGTCATCGCCCTTGTTCGAAATGACTACGGCGACGACGGCTGCATCGTGTTGCCTGTCATCGGGAACAAAATGAACATGCAGATTGTCGTCGTTGCGGGGGCTAGAGCGAGGGTGGGGGTGGAGAGGGAGATATCCTACTCCGACTTTATTCGCAACGATTGTGGTGACCACCACCCAAAGTTGTTGTCTGCTGCGGCCAGCATCAGAATGCAAGACGAATACGAATTGCGCTCGCTGTCGGACGGAGTGCCGCACACTGCATTGTCATCGTCCGATGTGCGGTGGGTGGTTGTGGGTTGGAAAGGCTCGATGCAGGAACAGAATCACTACAAAATAACTCGCTGTTTGCGGAGGAACCCTTCAAAGGACGGCGATGTAAATAATTGATATGTAAACAGTTGTCTTGAATTCAGTTAGTGAAACCATTCGGCTTCATTTATTCAACTGGAGCTGGAATTTAATTGTGCTTTTTGAAAGTTGATTAAATCTGGCAAATCGATAACTGAGGGGATTCAAAGGGTACGCTTTGCTGTTTCCTGTTATTTAATGCGTCACAGCACTACCATCCAAGAGGATATTCTTCAACATCAACGACAAGCGGCAGCCCGAACAATGAAGCGTCGGAAAACTTCTTTTCAGTCGCACTTTTCCTTTCGTCAACTTTTCATACCACCAAGTTTTGAGCTCGACGCTGGTTCTTTCCCTCCTGGCGGAAGCGCAACTCCACAGTTCTGTGGCAAAACACGGCCACGAATACGACAGACCCGATGCAGTGTAGCAAACTTCCTACCGAACAGTTAATTCATGTAAATTAAAATCATTTTGTCGTTTTAATTGAAATATTTAATTAGCACAAACCGCATTTAAATGCGATATCATATTTCAGTTCTTGCCGGGTTTTGTGTACTCTGAACACTTTATAGGGTGTACTATCAGCATAAGCAGCGTCAGAGTGTTGTGGGGATTGCTTGCTGCCGTTGTGGATGCTGTCGGAGTTTGCCGCTAAAACTGGATGAGAGAGTGCAATCAAGAAACACAATCCGGAAGACAGAACATGTTACTAGTTTCGTGCTATCCAGCATCTTGAGGAAGGTTTTCGAAAGCGGTTGAGCTAAGCTAATGGCCACGAAGCACATTCACTCCTAGCACAGCCGATTGGTCCTTGGAACTCAACTAAAAGTGTAATTGTAGGCGGAATTTCGACATAGCCAAAAATGAGCAAGCCATGTTCCCCTTTTGGGCAATCTGTATCTGCTCAGATTCCTGCATTGACGAAAAGTTGTTTCGGTTGTTCGCCATTCACAGGAAGCATAAATTCATCATCAACATCAACTGTTGTGTGCATAAATTATACGCCTCGTCGGAGAGATGATATTCTCCTTGTAACAGCTGGTTAACGCCAATACAGCTTCTTATTTCTTTTCCTATTAGTATTATGATGCGGATAATATACTTCGCGGAGAACTTTGCAACGGTGACGTGATGTTGGGAGGGATTTAAGTTTTTGACGATCCACATGTTTCGGGCTTATGGGAGGTTCAGTAAGCAAGTGAGTAAGAGTCATGGAATGGCATCTAGTTGTATAAGTAGCATACAAAGCAATTTGTATGTACCTCCATTCCTTCTAAAACCTTGTCTTATACTGGATTTTTTTTTCCAGTGTAGTGCTCGAATTTGACACATGCAGAAATGAGCAAACCTGTGCATATTGCTACCTTGATGAATCAAAAACAAATACAGAAAGTTTCGTTGCAATCAGTTCACGTTCCGTGCTGCTATGAAGTCAAAGCCATTGCGAGTTGCAGTAATTTAGCTTAGTTCGATATGTATCGCAAAGTCAATGAAAATTCCGTTTCATACAATTTAAGTTGTTATGAAACGGTAAAATGAGCTTAGAAATTTGGAGAAC